>UELU01121793.1:66070-123011 GCA_900490025.1 Megastigmus dorsalis
TGTGTGTGTGTGTGTGTGTTTCTGCACAGCGCGAATTCTCGAGTCTCGCGGAATGCGTTGCGAGCTGCACATTCGCCGCGTTCGCGACTCCAAGGGATTTCGTGATGTGGAACGAAAATTTACTCTTTGACGCAATGAATGGAGCTGAACTCGAGGTTTCTTTCTCTCTCTCTCTCTCTCTCCCTCTGCCTCTATACGCGACTGTTGTACGCGCTGTAAATATGCCATTGTTAATGCGATAATATATCTGCGGGAGGCTAACTTTATTTCGGTATAAAAAATTATGTAAGGGGCTATCGGCTGCAGCGACGCGAAATTTATGGAAATTGAAAAGTTTACCCGCACCGAGATTCTGGCGTGTGCTGTATATATGTGCAGTTGAATTGAGATTGGACGCGGTCAGAGCTCCTGTCGACTTTTTTTCTATACTCTGCGATCCTTTTTATCGATTACGCAATGCATTATCCTTAATAACAAACTCGGTGCGCTGCTGCTGCCGCTGCTGAAAAATACGAAAATTTTCCAACGCCGAGCGACGTAAACTTGGATAACCGTGCGAAAGCGTAAAAATTCAATAAGTCAAAATGACGGTAATCTTCTACAATACGTCTTCTCCGGGTGCTTCGTATACATATTCCATCTCCGACATTACGTTCGACCGAAACGAATTTAAATATACACGTAATCGTCGCATTACAATATATTTGCAGGGCAATTACACCAGAATTGCAACCTTTACTATTGCCCCCTTATTATTATACACACACACACACACACATACAGAGACAGACAGGTATATAGTTTATTAATCGCTCGGAGTAAAAAGGCATTAATCAAGCGCAGCAGCTCTCGCACTCGCAGGGAGCAAGCATTAAGCGCGCAAGCACATACAATTATCGTGGTATCTCGAAACCTCACACATATATATATATATATACACGCCTGCAGCATTCGAAAAACCAGATCGGGAGTAGGAGATAAAGCCCCGGTTGGTGCAGTATAGCGGCTGCTGCTAATAAACTTCCCGCGCGGTCTCCGCGGCGATATATATAAATTTCATGCCGCCGCCGTGCATCGGAGCTATGATTAACCTTGACGCGGGGAAAAAAAAGGAGCTCGTATCGTTTCAACACCCGCTGCGCGCCCCGATAAATCCGATCTAATACCTATATATGTATAGGTATAAATCCCTTTTGAAAATATATAAAGGGACTTATGAGCGCGGGAGTGGAATTTTCACGCGTTGGGAAAATTAAACGGGCAGAAGGCAAAAAAAGTATACACACGCTATACTTTTTGAGTGGAAAAGAGAGTACGCGAAGATTGTTGGGCAGGTAATTTGCTCGCGGTTGCGCAATCTATATATACAGCTACATTGTCTATGTAATCTTGGGGTGTAACCGAAAAAGCTGCACATGTACAATTAAAAAGTAGAGAGAGAGAGATGGAGTAAAAAGGTGCGTTAACCCCTTGAACTTATGCCGGTAGGAGCGCAGGAAGATAAGCCGGTGTGTTTAAGCACTTGTGAAATGCTCTCGCGGCGGCGGTGGTAAAACAATATCTGTGCGAATGGATCCGCCGTTGGTGGCGCTGTACTTACTATACGAACGGTTCCGAATTCCCGCATCTGCTTGTTAAAATAATACAATATAGCCATATACTTTCCCATCGTCGTCTCCTACGGACTATCCAAGTATACCAGTAATGTAACTGCCGTATTTCCCAACTCTCCCATGTATCAAGGCCAACGGAATTTCTTCCCAAACTACATTCGCCCGCGCGTATACGTATATTATATATAACCACCCTCTCGCTCGGGAGACGAGATTATGCAAAAATCAAAAAAGTGTATAAGCGAGCCGCACGAGCCGAGGCGAATTTCGTAAGCTGCTCCCAGATAAGTTATTGCCAGCGCACGCTAACGGAGCCGGGGCATTCCGCAAATACTGGTTTCTGTTTATTTTTCGAAAAATATTAACCGAAACGCTCATAATGCGCGGCCCCATTGAGCGTTCTAAACAATTTATGCCGCTCCAGCTTGTTTATCGGCTACAACTTTGCTCGTATCTCTGTGTGTGTGCGTGTTAAAGTTTTGCAGCGCGCGCGCGCGCGGGGCTGGTTAACTTATTATCCTATGTATCGGTGCGCGCCCGGCCAATTTCGCGTCGCTCGAGCCTGTCGTAGCGAGGGAGAGATAGTAATTTCTGTATATGGGCCACGTGTCACCGAGACTTTCATACTTATCACTATAAAATATAAATGCAAAGCGAGTTGAATTAGTTGCTGCTTTTATGACTCTCTATACTCTTTACGCTGTACTACTACTGCTGTGCTTCTAATCTGTTTTATATATTCAATATTTCGCGTATTCGAAAGTGCATTCGTCAAAGAGCGCAGGCAAGTCGCGTTATAATGTTTTTCCGATAATTAATCGATAAAGAACTGTATCATTCGTGATGCAAGACTACATCGTTATCCTCTTTTACTTACATTTCTTTGTGATGATTTTAAGAAGAAGCTTGTAAATTCGTTCGTGTGCAGGATAGTTTTGTTAGGAGAAAGTTTTTGAGTAGCTTACACCATCTATAAAAACAGAGAAAAAAATGTTGTATCCAGTAAAGTGTGCGACAATCTTGTGACATCATTAATAGAGATACTATGTTTCATTAAAGTTACTTTCTACTGCTATTAAAATGTCTCGTGGAAGTTCGAATTGCGTCAATATACAGATCGGCATCGTTCGTAAAAGTAATATACGATCGGCCGAATTACAAAAAAGGAATAAAGTAGCTTTAGAATATAGTGTCGTCTATGCGTTACATTGCATTTACAATTATATTTGCCTGGTACAAGTTAATATAAACATTTGGCTTCGTTTGCGGTGTAAAAGTGTCGCATTAAACTTTCCAAAGTTTTACGAAATTCCGCCAAAAGTATAACTTACGTTAAAATACCGCAGCTCTACAGCATCTCTTCTTAAATTGAGTCAACGCATTTTCTCAACTCCGAGTACCATTGCCATTCTAAAATTTAACTCCGCCGCCGCGGCTGAAACATTCCTTCGAAGAACGCCAATACACACGTATCTTAATTCATATTTTTTATCATCCTATCGATTCCCAGCGGTTTTTTTTTACACCCCTCGTAACTCACGAGTCGAGCGTGTATGTATATGTATCCAGCGGCGACGGACAGACAGCCGAGAGATCATATGTCATGTAACGGGCAGTTTGCGACCATATATCCATCGTATAGGCTGCGGAAAAGCTCTCGTTCCATATTTTCCCCCTCACCACGGCCGTACAGCTAACCCACATTTTTCGCAGATCGTTGGGCCTTGCCGCGGGGCACTTTAAAAAGGAAAAAAAAACACACACACACGTACACGGCTGCAGTGTGCGCGCGTCTCGCCATTCTTTAAAGAAAACAATCGTTTCGCACACCGGAATTTTCGCATTTTCGCGCGTACGATAATTGTTGGGTAAGTGACCGTCCGCCGCGCTAGATTAACACCGACAGTGCCAACGAGCGCAAAAAATCGCATAAAGAATCCCTCTCTCTCTCTCTCTCCCTCTTGGCTAGAGTGTATAAAGAGAGAGAGAGAGAGAGAAAAAAGAATATGAAAAATTCCGTTCTAAACAAAGAGCGATAGGTATACCGCGTCGGTTTTGCCCCGCGGCAAGGCTCTATCCCTAATTCCTCAACGTTCCTCGGGTTTTTTTTTTTTCTCTCTTTAGAGGGGGGAAGTGCCTGCCACTGCTGACACGAATTGAATATACATTACCGCCAATGCACCGGTTTTCTTTTCCAATCGGCTTACGCACTCATTTCGTAATTATAGATCTCGCGGACTCGCGCCTTTTACGCACCTGGATATACATATGTTTCCGGATGGATAATCAGTACTTCCTCGCGGTCCGCGCGAATCTACAGAATTTCAAAGAAGTTATGTATATATCCAGCTCGCGAGTAAATTGAGCAACCATAGCTTTATAAGTCACGGTGGAATTTCCATCGGCGGCCAATAATTCACCGACTGCAGACGCAAAACGTGTCGCAAGGATTGTTAAAAGCCGAATAAAGCATAATATTAATTACGCGATAGTAATATTTCTATTGGTCGCGCTGGCGCGGGGCCGAAAGGCGAAAATATATTTACCTATACGTTAGGTGGTGCGCCGCGCGCGCGCTCGAGGTATTTTATTAACGACAGATTATAACTGACGCTTTTCACGGCGGTGTGAATTAGCTGTCGCAATAATTTTCGGCTTCCAAATCGTGCGCCTCGGCGGCGGCGACCTCTCATTAATAGCTGTCGCCTTAAATCCGTCGCCGACCGGCGAAGAACTGAATTGCCATTGTGTTCGCGAAATGTTGGGCTATTAATAAAACCGGCACTATTGAAATGCACAAAAACTGCGACAGCTATTATACCGTTTTCCATTTTACCTATGACGTAATTATTATATACACGCTCAACATTAACAAAGTTTTTCTTTCATAATACCTCGTATACGTCGACGTTGCGCCTCCAAGTCAACATTGAAAATATATTTATGTCGTATCCTTAATTAATCGCATACTTTTAATGGACAATTTTATACTACCAATAAATAACTTTCGTGGACTAAATTTTGCTAATAATTTTGAAACGATCAAAAGAATCATTCGAGCATTTAGCAGTTGGCAAACAAGATATACCATTACCTCGTGTAAGCGTATAAGAAATGACATCATAATCAATTCGATATATCCTATGAGCTATACTTGACAAAAAAATAAATAAAAACCAGAATAGATATAATAGCAATGAATTTACGCAACGATTGAATCCCGACAGCTCGCACCGGAGTATCTGGCCCTGCTCCAGCAGTACCTCGAAGCCCAGCAGCAGCAGCAACTCCAACAGCAACAGCAACCGCAGCACCAACCGCAACGCGCTCATCTGGGTGGATACATCGATCAGGAGTTAAGAGGCGCGCCTCTCCAGCACCGCCAACAACAGGTACTACACTTGCACCTTTTTGCTCTCGTTATTCACCATCGACGTCTATATTATGCGTATACATGGTCTGTGTGCCCCCATTGCGGTATCGGCGTGTTATTTTACAGTGACACAACTCGAACCCCGTATTTTTTTTTTTTTCTTTTTCTATCGTATATCTCGTTAATACGACCTCACACTGTTTATTAATTGTAGGTGTGTGCGGAAGGTCTTTTTGTTGCGAGTCTTGCACTTTACGCGCGGGGGGGCACAGAGAGCTCGACTCCGTCGGCTTACGTAACCCAAGTTTACGGAGTCGTTGAACAGAGAGAGAGAGAAAGACACTCGTTCGCCACGGCTGTTTTTCCCTTTTACGCTAATTGACTGAATTATACACGCATGGGTGGAAAAGTCGGTGCAGTTCATTTACCATACGAGCCGCAAAGTGCTGATTTTCGGCCGGGGGCTCATTCGAGTGCGTTTCGCACTGGTAGAATGCGTACCAAAATTGGCCGAAAGACGCGACTCGCCACCCATATCCATAAACAAGTTCGAATATCCAGTTTAACGCGTATTCCTGGGCTGCGAACAGCAGGTGATCCCAGTCGAGGTGGAGCAGTACCACGTGGAGACCTCGCCGAGGCGTCCCGTCCATCAGCCGCAACATCAGCCGCAGCATCAGCAGCAACATCAGCAGCAGCAGCAGCTCTACTACCCGGTCCAGGAGGAGCAGGCCCAGGTCCCGATCCAGCAGCACGTCCAGGCGACCCCGCCACCGATTCGCATCCACCACCCGGAGCAGCAGCAGCAGCTCGAGCCCCAGCCCCAGCAGCAGTTCCGCTACCACCAGTCGGTCCCCGTCCAGTACGGCTACGAGGACGAGGAACAGGTCCACCAGCAGCAGCTCAATCCCGAGTCGATAGTTCGCGCCCAGGCCCAGGCCGAGGCCCAGGCGCTCGCCTTCCAGAAGATCTCCCAGGCCTCCCACTACAAGCACCAGAACTCGGCCCTCGAGCAGATACGCGTGGCCAACGAGAATCACCGCAAGCAGAGTGCACTCGAGCAGATCAGACAGGGCGAGGCTGTCAGCGAGGCTGGACGACAGGAGCGGGTGAGTCTACCTTTTCTTTTTTTATTTTCTCCACGTACCGCTGTAACTACCCGGCACTTGGCTGCTCGAGGGCATAGCTCGCGCGCGTATACCTATACGTCTGTCTGTGTGTGTGTGTGCTCCAGGCCAATTAGGGGATGAAAAGCATAGCGGGGGATTCTGGATTTTTTTTTTTCCACTCTTTCTTTTTTCGAGAGATGCACTCGAGTGTTTTTTAGCTGTACACGCGGCTAATAAAGATGCACTACGTGTCCCTTTTCTCGTATTTGCACTTGAACGCAGTCGAGGCTGTTGTTCCGGGATTTATATATATACGTGTATACAAAGTGTCGATGCCCGTACTTTTGTTTGTAAATTAAAATTTCGTAGTTGTGTACTTTGTTCAAAGTTGTTTGAGTAGGAGAACAAGTGTTTGTTTAAAGCCGATGGTAACCGCGCTAAAAGAATGTCACTGTAATTGAATAACGAGGGATTTGAATGCAGGGATAAATGAGCATTTCTCAGTCGCGCACCGATGTTTATTAGAATTCGCGGAACTCTTTCCGAAGTGTGAGCTGCGAGCGCGATCATTATCTACTTCAAACCAACAAATGAATATTCCTTTGTAATTAAGCCTCGTGGTTTATATTTTCATTAAGCAAATATTCCGCTCTTTCAAAACCCTCGCATTATTCAAGATTTAGCCTCTGCACCTTTTCAAATGCCATTCTTAAATTGCAATAATTTCGCTTTTATCGGCTCTCTCGCGTCCTTGGTCGGCATTTAACATAAGACTTTTCACAAATGTTGCAAATTGTGAAAAGTCTTTAAGGCTGTTTATCGCGCGGCAACGCGAGAGATCGCATCTTGACAAAAGCACTTTTAACGACGATATAATGAATTCTTACGTAAACAATGAAAACAAAAGTCAAACGCTTTGAGGAGTAGTTAAACTTCCACAGCCACAAATCGATTCTCTTAAAACACATTTTACAACATCGTCCGTTTTCTAACCGCAATTGTTTTAATATTTGTCATTAAGCCGTCGTTTCGCGCACAGCAGAAAAAGGGCTTTCTTCCTTGTATTCGAACGTCTTTTTTTTTTTTTTTTATTTCTCTCGGCTCACCGCAAACATTTTTCTCCCGCGCAAACTTTTTCCACCGCGATCATTATATACCTTTTTAGAGATATTTTCCTCTCCCCCGTGAAAATTCATTTGCAGAGTTTGCCCATGTGTCCAAATATATAAGAAGCGATTATTATAGTCGCAATAAATTTTATAGCTCGAGACTGTAACTGCATTCTTCGGCAATAATAAAAATAGCTTTTTCAGCGCAAAATTGAAATCCGTTTAAAAACTCGAATGAAATCAGTTTGCTTCCAGATCTGTTCGAGAAGCAGTCCAGTTTTAGCCTAAAAAAAAAAGTTCCGTCGAACCTGTAATTTATTATCTCCACAATATAGCGACAAAAATGAAAGATTTTTTCTTGTACATATAACCTGTCAGAGAGAGCAAAAAGAAACATGTAACTCCAAGTTTAACTGGATTAAAGAGCAAATAAAAGAAATTTTCCATAGAAGTAAACCGCTGTCGTATGCTTTTATTAAGGCTACTCTTTTTTTTCTTCTTCCATGTAGATTTATACGCGCGCATACTCGCGGTCTTGTTTTCTGCACCGCACACACTCGAGTCGCTTTATGTACACTTTGCAGGGCTTCCATATCAATTGTCAATCCATATACGCCGGCTGCAGTCCGCGCTTATTTGGTTAAAATATTTTTGCGCCATTAAACTTGCTCATAAATCAGGATTTTACCGCCCCGTAATCTTGGTCTAATTTCCACGGGCGAGTATAAAGCGCATAGCGGGGAATGCATGCGGCGCGCTCCTATTAAACAATCTCATGAGCGAAAACGTTAATTTCAAGCGTCATAACCCATTTGGACGCGCGCGCGCGTTATAAAGCGAGAGGGAGAGAGAAAAAAGCCGCTGAACGACGGAGGAAAGACACAAAAGTTCACCACTGGCCGAGTAAACTTGGTCGCTCCGTACTTACCAAGATGAAAAAAAAAAAATAGGAGAGCCGAGGAAAAAATGTCGAGGGAATTTGGCCGCGGTGTGCATTTTCTCTCTCTCTCTCGCGGGCGCACACACGCAGATCGTAAAACCGCGTGCAGAGAGCCGCGCGAATTAATAACGGCCGCGGAGTCTTTGGGCTTTTTACGGGTAGCGCAAACAACGGAGCCGCGCGCGCTTCGAAGCACTGCATGTTGCGGACGGTATAAGAAAGTGAACCGCAACAGCGGCGGCTCCATCAATAATCGCCGGCTTCGGGAGTTTGTTTTCCACGGTCTCGCGCTCGCGAGGCAAGACCGGCGAAATTTATTAATTTCGAGACCCGACGATCGTTTTTGCCGACTCTCCGAGAGTACGGATAAATTCAATTATATGCACGTAAGGTGCGTGCGAGTCGCGGTCGCCTTTTAATGGGACACACACGCATGTCCGCGCGGGGGCTATTACGTATTTCGTATGGACGGGTACGCCAAGCTTTTCGCGGAAAAATTCAGAAATCCGCTCTCGGCCGATATTTGCATGATTTCTTCGGTTCGTATTGTAATGTACCGTAGATATTATCGGTTAAGTACAACTTAATTCCGTCGTAATGCGAGCTCCTTTTTGCGACTGGCCAAAAAGGCCGCGTGGGTCTGCTGTACACACACATATATATATATATCGAGTTCTTTGTGAGCTTATTAGGAGGCGTGACGTCACGTAATGGAGCTGTTAAAACTTGCAATGGCTTGTGGTCATCGAGGAAACTTTGTTGTGTAGGTATATCAGCCGGACGACGGTATACGGTATTAGCGTGTTTTCTAATACTCGAATGGATAATTTGTTTCGTTAGAATATCGTTACGTAAATGACTTTAGTGTTCAAAAGTCTGATTAAGTTCAAGTACAGCTCTTATTTTCATTTCCAAACTTTAGCAAAGATTTGCAATTCAAAACTTTATATGTAACCGATACTTTAGCATTTATAATAAATAGTGCAGGTCTACGATAGGCTAACGGAGCAAAAACGACCTTATAAATATAGAAAAAAACCATTCTCAGTGAATTCGCGGACCGGCCGTAAACTGTTTCTTCCGATATCCGCGCGCGATTTATCCGCGCACCCAACAAAACCGAATCGATAAACAACATCTGCAACAATTTCTCTAATAAGATTACAAAATTAAAGTTACGAAAGAGCCTTCGCCACTGTATCGCCCATACGGACTACGGCAACAGCGGCGCGACTTTATTAAGACATAAAATAAATTTGTCCCTCAGCCGCGTAAAGAGAAAACTCGTCCGCGACATCCCGCGACTATAAGACTCATCGTAAATTCACACACACATAGACGCACACTCGCGCACACTTATGAACACATTGGGTCCAGATCGAGCAGATAAGGCCGAAGGATCCGGAAGCCGCGTACAAGGCACGTCTAAAGGCCCAGGCGACGGCTCTGGTGGCCGAGCAGCGCCGGGCCCAGGAGGCATCCGAGTACAGGGCCCACGCCGAGGCCATACTCAAACACCAGGCCCAGCAGCAGAAGCACATACGCGACCAGGAGGAGGCCCACAAGTACGCCCTCAACTTCGAGAAGAACCAGCAGCGCGCCCAGCAACACGCCCAGGCCATAGCTACCGCCCAGGCGATCGCGCTCTACAACGCGCGCAAACAGGCCAACGAGAAGGCGCAGAACGAGGCGAAACAGGCGGCCAGAGCACAGGCCGAGGCCAGACGCGAGAATCCCGACAGCGCCCCGGTAGTCCAGTACCTGCTGCCCAACAAGGTGGCCCTGCCTGCGCCCGAGGTTTGTTTCTCTGTATCTCATACAAGTATCTCGAAGGTCGTGGCCGATTGAGTTGTTTATCGTGTTCGGGAGGCTGTGGACAACTGCTCGGCTGATCCCCGCTGAGAGGATAAAATCTACTCGGTGTAAATACACGGGTGTCGAGCTGCTTGTACGATGTCTTGATACTTCTTTCCTAAATTACTCGGGCAACTTTACTTTTTTTTTTTCATTTCTCGTCAATTCAAAGCTATGGTAAATTATCAACATCTTATTTTAACATTGATAAATATTTTTATAACACCTGGCTTCCAAATAAATTTCACCTTATATACATATAAATGGAGTAAAGAGCAGAAGTAAAAAAAAAAATGCGTGTGGCTCGTTCGATACAGGTGTACCTGCCCAAGGCGGAAGAAGCACTGCGCGCGGCGTTCGCTCAATCTAAGCGGCTGAAGAAGCCCCAGTCGCTGAAGCACCTCCTCCTCCAAGATCTCGATCCCCAGCTGTTCCGCCGGCCGAAACTCGAGCCCGAGCACCAGCAGCCCCAACCGCAGCCCCAGCACCAACAGCAGCAACAGCTCGCCTTCCTCGTCGACGCCGGCTACTACAGGAAACAGCAGCAGCAGCAGCAGCAGCAGCAGCAGCAGCAACAGCAACGTCCCCTGCTCAGGCAGAACGAGTACCAGGGACTGGAGGAAGTGAGTCCGGCGCCCAGATACCAACAGTACCACCAGCAGTACCACCAGCAGATAGACGCCGACAAGCTCGCTCTACTCGTGCCCATCGATCACCAATCGCCTTGAGAGATGTAATAGCCGAGACGGGCCGGTGAAGGGACCCTCGCCGCCACCGTCACCGTTCATTATTATCCTATACGACACCTACTCACGCGCCTCTCCAGAGATTTTATATGCCCCAACCCCCCGAAACATCAGTATTCTAATATTACGTACGATCCACGTATGCTATAGCTGTCTGTCAATTTACTCGTGCTTTGGGTGACTTTCTTTCCAGGGCCTATAGTAGCATTCCAGATTTTTATTATTGTATTATTATACGCGGCACGGCTACAACCCATATTATACTTTAATACACTGACCGAAATTCATTCTGGAGGGAAGAGCTGATAATCTGTTGTATTCGCGTGTCTGCGCAACTATTATAATTATATATATATATGCAGGCCGTGATTGCGCGTAGAGGAAATTTATAATATTACATGCATCATTTTTGTCAGTGTATCTCTAGATGTTCTTTTTTTTTTTTTTTTTTCTTTACTATCGTGGAAAATATTGTTTTACGTTACATTGCTTTTTTTCACGTAACGAGCGATACAAACGCTCCACGCACGCGTATATGGGATATGTCGTTTTTCTTCGAATTTTATCGGAGAAGGCAATTTCAATCGAATTTGAAGACTAAATGTGCTTTACATAAGATTACGTGTTATTACGTTTACGCAATGTAATGTAGACTCAACAATGTTTTTTTTAGCATAATAATTATAACTCGAGGCAATGTCTAAAATTACGTTTGAAAAAGCTATACGAGCGCGAAATTACAAAACTTCTAGCTATATAATTATATATATATGTGTGTGTGTGTGTGTGTGATGCATGTACACACAGACGCGCACACACACACAGATCTGTATTCAAATACACTTTTGCGCAAAATGTATTCGAATACGTCCTCCTCTTAAAATACATTTGTTTAAATAGATGCTGTACTTTGGCATTTCTCTCGATGTTAATCCCCCCTATAAAGCGAGAAGAAAGAAAAATTCAACACGCACGGCAATACGCTTACTTAGTCACGATTTATCCTTCCTTCTTTATTATTTCTTTTTTATAATACATGTATATTTATATATAATATAAATGCGCATAAAGTTCGTAATTTGTAAATATTAGAGATTTCCTAAACGAATGGATTTTCTTCTTTTATTTTTTATTTTTTTTTTTTTTTTTTTATATACTTATAATAATGAAAAGTAAAAGGGAAAAGAGATTGCGGCAGCAACAGCAACAGCAAGCTATATAATGCAAATATGGTACTTTGTACATGGGCATACAATGAGATCGTCCCAACTCGCGAGTTCTAAGTGCAGAGTCGCCTGGCGTTGAACGGCTCTGCCCCTGTATATGTACATACTAGAAAGTTTAAATAAATGTATAAATGAATTTTTCGAAAATCACGCACCAGATTGCCGCTTTATTATTTCCTATACCCGATCACCTGATTTCCTGCCTAACGAATAGTTAAAACAAACGAAGAAAATAGTGCACAAGGAAAGATAAGACGTGATTTTTCCAACTATTTCCCAACGATTCGTATCTCGGCGAGCGATAACCGATCTAAAAAGAAAAAAAAAGAAAAAAAGTGTGAGTAGTTCGGTATACGGCGTAGATCAGATATTCTAAGAATATAATAAAGTCAATCGGTATATAAGCGTGGCGATTTCAGTTCGATCGAATTAGAATGATTCCGGGTCGCGAGCCGAACGAGTCTACTATAGTCTCGTATATACCGCTGCTGCTGCTGCTGAGGCTCGGTGTGTATAAGAGTAAGTATATACGCGCGGCGTAGAGCGAGAGAAGAAGTTGTGACGCAACGGAACGAAAGTTTATATGCGAGAGACGGCAGAGATCGCAAGCTTCTAATACTTTCATCTTCTATAGCGGGCGCTCTCTCGAGTGCTGCGGGACCTCGAGGCGGCCAGTCCGCTGCACCATAATGCTGAGCTGCGGCGGTGCATTCGCGCGCGGTGTGCCACTCCCTTTCCTCTCTCTCTCTCTCTCTCTCTCTCTCTCTCTCTCTCTCTCTGCCACTGCCTCCGCCGCGACGTTTTCTTTCTCCCGTGCGAACGTCCTTGACTGGAAAGGTGAGTTTTTCTCCTTTTCCTTCGAAACTGCGGCGGCGGTGGTGGCAAGAACCGTCAGTACTATGTGTATCGAAAATGCAAGGCGGGAATTTTTTTTCTCTCTCAATTGTCGATGAGTAGTAAAGCGACACGGAGGTGGAGGGCAAACGCCCTTTTACTCGCTCGAAGAGAGCGATATGTATGTATATAATGCCGCCTCGACGACGACTTGTTATTATACGGCGATATATGTATATACCTATTATATATATGTCTATATCTCAGAGCGTATCATTAAATCGCGCGTGTGTATGTGCGCCTTTTAAATTACCGAGGCCTTTTACAAATGATCGGTTTCCCCGACGACTCTCCGCCGCGGCTTTTAAGACTGACGTTTCCATATTCTCTCTCTCTCTCTCTCTCCCTTTTTCTACGGGTATTTTGCGCTTATAGCCGCGGGGGCAAAGTGAAAATTTATAATGCACTTGGAAAAACGCCGTTATATTTGTTTACTAGCGAAATCCCAATGCTGCAGGCCCCCCTTTTATTGTTACTGCTGCGTTTTATTGTTGGAAGTTTTAATTTTGCGGTGCGCCGCCGCTGCCCAAAATGTTGACGTGAAATCGCTTCGACTCGTTTATGGCCAAAACCAGTTCCCCCAACGTTCAATTATAAGCTTAGAAAATGTCTCGATGCGGCTCGGCGAACCGGAAATATTTTGTGAAATTATTAATTGCAGAATTGGTAAAAGCAAAAGAAAAACAGAGTTTACGGTCGGTTCTGAATTGTATAGCTAAAAGCAAATGTAAAAATAGAAGACAATGGGCAAAGTAAAAGCGGATAGTGGATGAGTAGTGCAGGTAGTGAAAGAAGATAGACGAGCGGTATTATTACATTATTCTTTTATTATTTGTTTTTAACAAGTGTATTCCACTTTCTTCTTATGGCATATAAATTGTATGCGCTCTCCGCACGTCTGGAAACGGCTACTGGCATACGCGTTTTTGTTCGTCTGATTATCGATCTTTTCATTAGCTATTGAAAAATTCGCGTTATTACGCTGGTATAAAAAAGCAAATGAATATAAAGTATCCATAAGATTATGTACAAAAGTCTTGTAGAAAAATCTAGCGCGAGCAGCTCAGTTGTCTTCGTTTTATTATAAACTGACTTGTAAGTTGATTGAGTCTGTTAAAAGTTGATTGTATCATTATTTTCATTCTTTTGTTTTGTTATCTTTTGGCTCTTACAATGGATTTACTGGCCATAACGCCACTATGCGTATAATGAGTAGGTATAGCAGTTACGAGAGTGACTAGAAAAAAACAGAAGAAGGACGATGAGAGTGGAAGGATAATTCAATTATTTTTTTGGTCGGCCTTGCCAATTTCGTTTCACTCCGTGACAAAGAGGATAATATATAAGGCGAAACAATCATAGCTCTGGAAGAGATTGCGCGATAATTTTAAGGCCTTTTTTTTAAATATATAGCGTTCATTATAAATTTTTTTTTTATTTTCGTTCACGATCACGTGGCTAGCATTTGATGAAAGTACCTTACAAGCTAAATATGCAATATTTGTCAGTCGACAATGTCATACATGTACATTATGCATTGAGTATAAAATATACGCGATATCTTGCGATAATGTAAAAATTAATTCTTCTTATTATCGAATCTCGTTGCTCATTATACGGCGCACGCCCGAGTAGCCGCGAGCTCGACGCCTTTATTCTTTCTACCCCCGTAATACAAAAAACTGCCTGTTCCTCGTGTCAAAAAACCTTGCGTCACTTCTATTTCATATTTTACGGTATAAAAATTATCTTTATCGATCATTGGTTATGCAGATCATTAAGTGTACATATAGATCTATATATGATAGATTGTAGAGTATATTGAACCTTGGACAAGTTCGATCATGAACGGCAGTGCAGCGCAAGCATGCAATCTCCTGCGGTATATTGTGTGCGCGTATTGAAAAACGAAAAAGATTATTGTATAAAAAGGTATTACAAAACGATCAGTCGGTGTGTTGGTCTTTTGATGCACTATACACTTGTGCATGGAAGCTCATCGAGGGGAAGAACTTGGAGCTTTAGAAATTTCGGCAGACTCGCTTTATCGATCAGTATTTTCCAATCGCATCTCTAAAAAACAATTTTGACCAAAAGAACCGTAAGTTATCTCTCTCTCTCTCTCTCTCTCTCTCTCTCTCTCTTGAACACCGCAAGCTTTTCTATAATTCTTCATCATTCGCAGATAGGGAGAAGCGCAGCGGGGGATGCGCACAAACATACAGAACGCCTACAGACACACACATACACCCACTACCGCCGAGTCTTGGTAAAGCTTATTCAATGACTATGTGATGCTTATTTTGCTAATGGACGCGATGGAATACTGTGACGGCAACGGGTCGTATAAAATCCGAAAGGATCGAACCTTGCACTTTCATCACGAAAAAAAAAAAAAATAACACCGTCAGAGAAAAAAACGCGTGCAGGCGCATGCAACACATAGACGGCGCGGGTTCTCGTACATATTTTTTTTTCGTTTTTCTTTTCTTTATATTGGTTATAGAGCGAACGTCGCGTTACAAAAACGTGCACCTATGCACGCTGTCACAGCCTCTTCGCATGTATATAAAGTAATGATAGAAAAGGATCTGTGAATGAGACCAAATAGAAATGAGGCGCTTCCAAGGCCAAGAGGTACAAGCGACTTTTGAAAAGATTGTGATTTAGAAGAATTTTAATGCGTTTCACGGCATTTTCATGAAATGTAATGAGACAAAGTGACCTCGCTTTAGGGTTTAATTATACGTTTTGCAATAAGTCATTGATTGAAACATTATATTTCACACTTACTAAGTGCTAATCGGTTACTGAGACACTGAATTTGAGCAAACAAAATAATAATGATTTATTGTACAGTAAACGAGTATTGGTTGAATCGATGAAATATCGTACTGAAATTTCGATGATCAAAATGCATTATTGAATAAAAAAATTCATGCTACGGAAGTTTCCGTGAATATCTTTAAATATTTACTAAATCTGAGTGAAGAACATTAATTTCAATCACTTTATTCGGTTTTCCAGTCTTTAAAATAGAAATAACTTTGGAAAAATTGTTACTTGCACCCCTCGGTTTCGAAACGCCTCCTAAGTAATGAAGTGGGAACGTGTTGTACTAGTTTCGAATGAGTATCAGGGCAGTATATCGTAAAAAAATTGGACGTTCGGTGTCAAATTCGTACCCGTCTCAATCTCAAAGACGAGACAAAGTACATGAGGAAATGGAGCACAACGAAAGTAGTTGGGCAAGCCGCTTCAGACCTGGGAGCAGTCGACGACGATCTCTTGGAGTTTGGTGACTATCTGATCGAAGGTAGGCCTCTCCCTTGGATCGTACGACCAGCACTGCGTCTGCAGTTCACCCAAAGCAGGTGGCGCGGCTTTATGCGGTTGCCAAGCGAGCGACTGGCTCTTGAGCTGACCGAGAACCGAGTCGTCGTTGAGCTTCTTGAAAGGCAGCTCGCCCTGGTGGAACATCTCCCAGACGAGGCAGGCGTAAGAGTAGACGTCGCTCTTGGTCGAGTACTCGTCCTCGAATACAGCCTCCTTCGGCATCCACCTCAGTGGGATCACTTGATTTCTATGCTTTGTGTATTCTTGCTGATGAGGTTCCTTGGTCATGCATACTAATGAGATCTTAATACTGAAACTACTAGAGATCAAACAGTTACGCGCGGCTACGTCTTTATGCACCATTCGGTGATCCGATATATATTTCAGTCCTCGGGCCGCCTGTAACAAAACATTTCCAAATTATGCACATTCATAATTAATTTTGACTTATATTCATTATTCATAATTGTAAGACAAACCTGGTTGGATAGAGAGAGAATCTGAGCAACGGTTAATTGGGGAGCACGTGGCTTTCCCCCTTCGGTAGGTACAGCGACTTCCTTAGCCTTAGAAGCGAGCAAGAACTGCTTCAAATCGCCCCAGTCTGTGTACTCTATAATCATATAATCAGGCTCTTCGTCGCGGCACAGACCGATTAACTTGGAAATGTTCTCGTGATTGAGCTTGTGCAGAAGGTCGAGATGACGCTTGAATTCTTGCAGTACATTTTCATCCTTAGTGTTGCTCAGAGTTTTGACCATTACGACGGTCTCCTTGATCGTCGTTGTCTCCTCGCTGGTAGTAGGTCGATATTTAGTTGAGAAAACTTCGCCGAACTCACCTCGACCGAGTGGCTTCATCTCGTGCAAATGTGCCCGATTGACCGCCAACTTGTCGTAGCTCGACTTTGATTTTTTCGAATGATTGCTGTTTTGACTGTGGGCAGTGTCGGTGCCGTCGCTCTTGTGCGACTCGCGATTCTCTTTCTTCTTGCTGCCCGAGCTGTTGGCTTTCACGCTGGTTTCGCGAAGCTCGCATTGTTCTTCCTGGACTTCTCCGTTCTCGCCTTTTTCTGCGATGCGAATGAATAAATTAATTATTAATACCAGCAGCATATCAACAGCTACATTCAATCGATATAAAATTCCTATTACCTTGTCCATCAGTTTGTTCCTGGAGATACCTCTGCTTCCTCCTTCGTCGCCGGTAACGGCAGTACAGCATCAATCCAACGACGAGGACCATATAGGCGGCAGCTGCCCCTAACGTGATAATTACCGTTTTCGTCATCATCGGACCGTCATCCGCTGCGTCTAATTCCATGTCGGACCGATATCTATCTCCAGCTATAACGATATCAATTAAAAATTTAATTTTTCATTGCAGATGTTAATCTTTCAATGTCGCTTTGTGCATTTATTATGAAACGTTGTGTATATTAACGCATTTATAATTGAAAGTTTGAGGAGGTTTTAACTGTGGCTATAACAAAATCGCTCGTTCGAACCAAACGGAGCGTTCCTACATCCGTGTTTTTTGGATCAAAGAAATTCGTTTCCCAGCGCATCGGTCGATGCCCAAGAAAAGAAAACACGACCGCATTTTGAAAGAGAGATTTAAATATCGTCAAGAATTTATTAAGAGCGTGCGAGTCTTTAAGGGAAAGCCGAAGCATATAATAGGAGGGAGGCTTGAGCAGCGCGAACAAAGTATCAAAGCGATATTGACGTCATTGTGCGGAACATCTTACCTCTGACGCTCAGATGGACTTCCTCGCGTTTCAAGCCGCCGCTGTTGCCGGCGGTGCAGCCGTATTTACCCTCGTCAAGCAGGAATAGCTCTGTGATAAATAGACTGCCGTTGGCCATTACCTGAAATCTCTCCCTATCCAAGTTGTTCATTCGTGAGTCCTTATCCCAGTGAATGGCTGGCTTTGGATCGCCCTCGGCTGCGCAGTGCAACAGTACGGAGTGGCCCTCGATCGCCGAAACGTTTTCCGGCTTAACGGTGAACTTGGGCGCAACTGAGCGCGAAAACACACAAAGACGGTTAGAGAACGGGGAAGGAAATTAAAGAATCTTGGCTTCTTGATGGAGCTGGGTAGAGAGAGAGAGAGAGAAGAAAAGCAAAAAAAAAAAAAAAGAAAACTTACTGACTACTTCGATCGTTATCGTATGGTTGATTTGGCCCTGGCTATTCATCGCGACGCACGTGTAATTGCCCTTGTCCTCTTCGAGAACGCCGTTGAAGTGCAGCGTGGCATTCATCTCCTGCACGTGCTTGGGTAGCTGTTCAGACCCGTTCTTGTACCATTTGAATGTCGGTGGAGTCGAACCCTGAGCCTTGCACGATACCTATACGCACCATTGAAATTATACCTAATTATTGGCTCTGCTGTTGTTTGTTTTGCCTTTGAAAATAGAGGTTGAACGATCGAGGACGTATAAGGAAGTTAAAAGAACGTCCGTATCACGATTTCTTTAGCATGGTATAATACGCAATGTATAAATCATTATGATTACTTGAAATAAGTCACTTTAATGAAACACCGCTTTTGAATTTGGATACACTGTATTTGAAAACGATTAATTTAATACTTTCAGTTTAATAAATTTGAGTTTTGAACAAGTAAGGTTTTCTCTGATCTCGTATATAAAAGTGTCTGTTAAACAACAAAACTAATTAACGTGCATATAAATTAAGCGTAATTAATGAAACAAGATTAATTACTCGATACTAATTATATAAGCTTTAAATGAAAGGGTTGAAGAAGAAAAAAAAACCGTCCTTTACTCTCATACGAAGCCTTCCGGCAGCGGGCTCTCGCGTACAATGGCCACATTCCATTTAATTATCCCGCGCAAGCCGCGTACACAGAGAAATTAAGCGCAATAATACTTGTATTCTTATAACACAGGATAAAGGGTAGGGTGCAAGGAGAAGAAGACGCGATGCGGCTTCGGCTTCTCTCTTTTCAAATTAACTCGGCGTACCTATATATAGGCAGAGGTGAACTAATTAAGCAACAGAGTCCGCAGAAAAGAAAGCAGGGGGAGAAAAAATAATGAAAGCCAGCACGCGGGGAAAGGGGAAGAAGAGGAAAGAAGGGCTGGAGCAGGTAGACCGGTTGAGCAGAAGCAATTATAGCCGACCTTGGCGGTGGAATTGAGCTCGAGCTTCTTGTTGACCGGCTCCGGGGAGAACTTGAGCTTCTCGGTGACGTGGAGCTGGGCCGGTGGCTCGGATCGCACCGGGGGAAATCCCCTGGTCAGGATCTCGCAGGCGTAACTGCCCCTGTCGGCGAGCTGGACGTTCTTGAAGACGAGGCTCGAGTTGCCCGGCTGGTCGATCAGTCGATACCTCGTGGGCCCGGCACCGGCCGAACCCCCCGCCCCACTCGACGATCCAGTCCCCGTCGCGGCCTCCTTCAGGGGCTCGCCGTCCCTCAGCCAGCGTATCTGCGTTATGGGCGGCTCCATACCCCTGTAGCCGCAGCTCAGGCTCGCCGGCTCGTCCTCCAGCACGCTCGACGGCTGCGGCGAACTCGTCAGCTCGGCTCGCCCTAAACGCACCATGAATTATTAGGGACGATGCTACTCCGTCTCGGGATCGCCCAACTACTCTGTATGGCAAATAGGTGGTGAGCGCGATGACGATTCTCGCTGTGTATGCAGTGCGTGCGCGTAGCCGGGGCGGAGTGATGGAATTTTTAAAGGGCCCCCGGCGCGACTGTTTACAGATGGACAAATGTTTCTCGGCTGCGCTCGTTGTTGTTGACGGGGTAAACACATTTGCGAATAGCCGCGCGCGAACCGTGTTTGTGTAGGAGGTAGTGGGAGGGGGGCCGCATCGGATCGCATGAAGTATTCAGCGATGCAGCTGCCGGGTACACGGAATCGTGCGGTGCTTTTTGCATCGCTGCTGGATGGAGTTTGAGAGCAGTGAGATACGTGCGTGTGTACGGGTCGAGTGGTCGGCAATCACAAATTAATATTGCCGAGAGCTGCCGCGATATCATCGTTTGTTTTGAAATAATTGCTGTACCGCGAAACCTCGGTGGTGTGGTTTTCGAGTCGGAGCTAAACAATTTGTTTTCGCAAAGTCAATGTTGCCCTCTGTGAATTCTGCAGGATTTTTTTACAGCAAAATGATTTTATGCGCAAAGTCGTGCATACGTAATTGCACTGTGCAGGGAAGAGGGTACCGTTATTTTAATTATTATTTCTTTACCGTATTTCTAAAGAACAAAAAAAAACTCTACTTTTAACTTTATATTTTCTTGGCTAACTAAAAAATTAATAAAATAGTATTTCTCAATAAATATTATTGACATCGTATATTTAGTCAATTTAAGACATGAAAATTGACTTGCATAAATTATATAAAATAAATGATGGCATTCAATTTCAATTATAAACTTCTCGCTACAGGAGATGGATATAAATTCTTTCTATCTCGGCAAATGTAGTGCTTTTGTATCAAGTATCTTGACCATTAAGTCGCGACGTTCTAAAGATAACGCTAAGCGATCCTCTCAATACTCGCTTTCATCTCTTTCAACTCGATGGGCCTTTATCTCCAAGAGTCGAATTGGTACAATTAACGAACGCAACATTCAAAACAAAATGTATTCTAACGATTTCTCTCTCCAACGATAAAAATTACTATACTACCGTCGACGGCACCAGCTTTCGAACACTTTATTTTTTCAAAAACACATTTTATTTATACTTTCCATAATTTACCCCCTAATCCCCCGTTACGCAAGTATCATTTCTTAATATTGAAAGTAAATCTTTAGCCGGCTATAAACGAGTAAGTATCGAATTAGTAAAAGAAAGTGTTCGAAAGCCGGTGCCGTGATGGCATCGATCGGAGTACACGAGAAAAGTAAAGCAATGACTCACAAGAGACGACAACGCGGACGGTCATGCGAGCAGATCCAGCCATGTTCTCGGCGACGCAGGTGTAGTTGCCCTCGTCCGCGGGGCGTCGCGCCTTGGCGATGATCAGCGTGTCGTCCTGGACGCGCACCGGTCCGGAATCCGTGACTATCCGGTCCTGGGGGTCGCGCCAAAAGAGCTTGGGTGTCGGCAGGCCGCCCGGGGTCAGGCAGCTCACCTGCAGCTCCTGATTCTCGCCCACTACCGCCAGCTGGTCGTGCAACGGCGGCTCGAACGACTCGACCGTCATGTTCTTCAGATCTGAAATTCAGGTGGATCGGGCCGTGTCGTGCATTTTTTTCTCTCAACTTACATCGGTTCAAAATTTATACTCGAACCTTCAGATATACATATATACAAGTAATATTATTAAGCGCAGAGAAAAAATGTCGGAAGAATACTCACAAGCAATCTGTAGCTCGGCAGCATAGACCTGTACGGTATCAGCCCTGATCCCGTGACAGCTATAAAATCCCTTATCGCGATCGGCAGCCCTAAGCACGACCAAAGTCCCATTGTCCATGACAGTCCTCTCGTCGTCCGACTCGATCGGTCCCTTCTCCTCGAAGTACCACTTGACGGCCTCGGCGTTGTCGAAGACGCAGCTGAAGCTGGCCGACTCGCCCCGTCGGACAATAGCCTTCTGCGGCACCTCGCGCACGATCGCCGTCTCGTTGCTCGGGACTATCAGGGGCAAGGTGCGACCTACGGGCGAGGCACCGGCGCTGTTGCGCGCCAAGCATCGATAGACGCCGTTGTCCTCGGGACTCGACTCCCCTATCACCAGGAGGTTGCGCTTCATCTCCACGCGGTCGTTCGGCACGATCGTCTTGGTGTTCCTGAGAGAACGGGCGACAGAGGAAATTGAGGAGAGCTCTCGAAAACTCTTTCTTGTGGTTCGCCGGTAAAGTTTCGTTACTCGCTCGGTAAATGTGAAATTATGACGAAGAGCTGCGACGAATTTTTATAACGCTTTTAAAAGTGTGTTTATCGCGCGATCGGGAGTAAAAACCAGAAGCTATACGGCGCAAAGTAACATCCTAATTGTGTAGGCTGCAATTACTCATTTGATTGCACTCGTAAATTTCGACAAATAAAGAGATAACGCACGGACGTTTTCCGCGCCTCTCCTCCCTCCCCAAAATGTATTCCGAAATATAAACTTTGTTACTGTTATTTTGTTTGACGTTGTTGCACTGCGCAGTATAATTTGGGAATATAATGAGGAAAGCGTTTCAGTGCCACTCGTCCAGTGCGACATAAAATTCTCCCCTTCGCGTATAGACAATAAAATCGTGGGATAAAATGAAGGGAGCAGAGAGCATAGAGCTGCCAGATGTTGCCGAGAGATCAATGTTTCGACGTGGCTATAAAACCAAAGTTATAAATTTCGATTATACATTTACCCGAGTGCGTCCGTAATATCGTCCAACAATCGTGACCTCTCCGACACGTATTACTACTCGAACGCCAAAGCTTCCTACCTATTTAACATTATGTTTTATTTCATAATTATTTTCTTCTTCTTTTTTTAATTACACGACTATTTCCTGAAAAGAGAATCGACAAAAAACTTTCGCAACGTCGAGCCCAGAAAGTCTCCTCCCCTCGTTGCGTAACCCTATACCAGTCCTAGACAATTAAATCCCGCGACCCGCAAAGAGCGCAAGAAAAATGATAATCGATGCGGGGGCCTCTTTAGCCGCGATGATCCGCAGACTCACCTGAACCACTCGTACTTGAGCTCACCGGAGCCGTCCACGTGGCAGCGCAGCTCGACCTTGCCTCCGGCGCGGATGTGCGGTGCCAATTTCGGCTGCTGTAGCTGTACGCTCGCATCGCTGATCCCTGTAATCGAAGCAGAACGACAAGCGTTTCCTTAAAGAACCAAAAGATATCGATACTCTCTCTCTCTCTCTCTCTCTCTCTCTCTCGACTCTTTTTTACTTTTAATACTACGCAAGCGGCTCTCCGCATTCCTTTACCGCTCAAAGACCCAAAGAACCTATAATTTACATTTATATTGAGGGGTGTGTGTACGCGATCGATGCGGATTCCAACTCTCTCTCCCTCTTTCTCTCTTGAGAAAAAGAAGAAGAAGAAGAAGAAGAAGAAGAAGCGACCTAGTCTCTTTTTCTTGGGCAAGGTCCGTTTAACGACGCGAGCCGCGGATCTTTAATGTCCTAATGTTCGCGGTGAGCTTCAAAGAATTATTTACGCCGGTTTCGAGTCACTTTTGAATATTAGATTCTATCCCTTGTACGCACTATTTGAGGGAATTGAGAAAAAGCTTCGAATATCTTATAAATATTTTTATATACGTTTCACAAGCTTCTTACCCTATTCTATAAATGCTATTTTTACACTTGTTATATCTTCGTTATAAATAAGGATTTTATCTTTAATTAAGAGTAGCAGTATTTTCATTGAATAAGACTAAAACTGCTTACTTCAAGACCCACCCAATAAGCCTGGATTCGATCAGGAAACAATCTTTGCAATCAGTATCCAAAAAGCAGAAAAAATAATAAAAATAAAAAAAAAAGGAGGAGGAAGATGAAGAGCTATTGTATTATCCTGTGACAAAGAAGGTTTCCTAGCGGGTTACGCTTCGGGGAATAGGAGGGGGATCCATCGTCGCGTCTCTGCTGGGACTGAGCTGTTATACCGCGGGAGACGCGAGAGAGCGAGAGACTCCGGATAAACGCGACTATATGACGACGTCCCCTCTCGCCAAAGATAAGGATCTTCCTTTTAATAACGTACAAAATTGAGCAGACCGAGAATATATATATATATATATATATATACGTCGAGCACAGGCGCATATATAGGTATATAATATATATTTATACACATGAAAGGCGCAGAGATAGACGCAGGGAGATAGAGATAGAAAAAGATAAATCAAAAGCGGGGAACGGTGGGTCGATTAAAGATCGGAATCTTATCCACGTGCAGCAGCGCACGACAGTCGCAATTAAATCTCGCGATGCGGATTACAAAACGACTTCGTTTAAAAGTTGCATGTATACGGGTATCTAAGCATATACCCGCGCGATGGAAACGGGAAATATCATTTCATCCGAGCGCTAGACGCTATTTTTCATCCAATCGACGCGCGCATTCCGTTCACGTTCGCTATGTACAATTTTCCTCTAATCTCTCTCGACGCGGCGTATATATATAAAAAATTAGCCGAAAGACATCGGCCGGAGATACGATACACGCGGAGAGCTAATTAAACTTCCGCGTGTAACGCGATACAAGCGACCGATCGATATTACGCGTTACAGTAGTGGCGCAGACATATAAGCGAAACAATGCCGGCTTTGTTACACGCCGCGGGACTGCGAACGCACAACAACGCGTAAAAGCACGAAAAAGTTTGTCTCGCACCGCCTCATCTCAAGGGGATGCAGCAGCACCGCAGCACCAGCAGCAGCTCTTTGATAGCGTCGATCAAAATGTTTTGTTTCGCGGAACTGCTGCGATTCTCCAGCGAGTATTGCTTTGTGCGCGCATAAGCGATGATTAATCACCTGCTAATTAAACGTGGAAACAGGGGAGGGATGAAGCACGGATTTTCCCTCGGTGATATTCGCGGGAAAAAGAGGCTGCCGGTGGATTGCAGGTGGCAATTGTCTCGTACATCCCATTCAAAAACAGCAGCCAATCGACCTCAAATATGTCCCTCCTCTGGAGTCAATTTATTATACTGAAGCACGTCAAGAAAACATCCACATATTCTACATTCATCAATCATATCGTCCATTCAGTGGAAAAAGACCCTGTCACGACACATTTCAGTTTGGGAAAGGATCAAATGTGCCATCTCACAAACACATTTTGTTTTTCTTAGAGTCCTAGTAATTAATCCATTCTCCCAAGTATGACCGAGAACAAAGTTTTAATATATTGCTCATATAATTTATGCATTTTCTATATATAACCAATTTAAAGTTGAAAGAAAAGTTGAGATGGTATAGTATTCCGCCGAGGAAAGTTCGGATGGACCTTTACCAAACTGAAATAGGACAGACCCTATTTCCAATGAGGCAGCACGATATCTCCGTAATATCCAAAACATTTCACGTCCGATATGTATAGTGTATATATGTGGCGTCCCCGTGGATGAAAATGCAATTGGTCCCGCGCGCGAACCCAACAAGTCAGCTCCCAAGAGTCCATCGATCCCCGCGAATAGAACCTTGTCATCCTCACCTGCAGGGGCCGCGAGAAGACTTTAAAGAGCCATCACAAAAGCCACGTGCATTATACTCGCTGCTCCATCAAAGAGGGAGCTTTTATACCGATACACGCACGCGCTTCTTATGCGACCGAAAAAGCGCGAATATCTCTTCCGGGATCCGCAAGGCAGCCTCTCTCTCTCTCTCTCTCGCTCTTTCTCTCCTCTTATTTGTTTTCATTGTCTGCAGGAGCCTCGGTATAATATGGGCTTGGCACGACGGTGGGGAGGGCGTGAATATAAAGTGTCGTCGAGGACTGCTAAAAGGAGAGTGACAGAGAGAAAGAGAGAGAGAAAGAGCGAGTCAAGGGGCTCGCAGGCGATAAAGCAGCAGCAGCAGCAGCAGCAGCAGCGGTACATACAGCGACAAAGTCGCGATCACAAGCGCTGCTCGCGTGCAGTGGAGTACGTGAACGTAGTGCCGCACTGCCGTTGCTCGTCCCGCTGGCATTATATCCGTCGTGCGTGTGTGTATATATGCACGTTGTACGGTGGCGGGCACCGCTGCTGCTGCTGCTGCTGCTGCTCGAAGAGAGCGAAAAAAAGCTCTGGGCGCTTAAACTCACAAACGAAACGAAAGATCAAAGGGAAGTACCGCACGCGGGCGCGCGCGCGCAAGCCTCGGCTCCGTCGCTCTCGCGTACGTCCAACCACTTTCCACTTGTCATCGTCATTGTTCTTATTATTCATACCTCATCATCGCCTGCCTGCCTACTCTCTCTCTCTCTCACTCTCTATCTCTCCTCGAGCTGCTCTTCGTCTCGTCGCCGTCGCCGTCACGGTTATAGCACTCTGTCTTTTCTCCGCGCGTTTATGCACACCTTTCTTCCTTTCTCTCCCACTCTCGCCTCACTCTCTGGCCATTTTTCGCGTTCGCACACTCTTCTGCATGCATTATCTCGTGAGCAGTATACGCTCTCTCTCTCTCACACTCTCTCTCCCGCGTGCCCGGTTTCTCGCGCTTTTACAATTCGTTTAAGCTCTCGCGGCGCGCGCGGCTCAAAGGACTCTCTCGCGCCCACATAAGTAAATTCGCGTTACGCGATTACGTATACGGGGGGGTAGGAGAGGCTAAGTGCTACGTATCGAAGCCGACTCTTTCTCTCTGTCTCTCTCGCTCGGCCCATATATATATATACTATACATCTGATACGCGCACCCCTTATACACACATTATCCGCACCCTCGCTCGCTCTATACCTATAAATCAATCAATTTTTCCCTTAACGAATCAGTGCCCGGAGGCTGCATGTATATATGTGTCTAGACACACAGGGCCGTTTAACGTTAGCTTGTACATTACACGAGTGTGTGTGTCGTCACTAAAGCAGTATACGCGCGCAACCCCGCACTAAACTTTTTCTACTCTCCCCCCCCCCCGTATGACGAATCGCTGACGAGTCAAAAGGACCTTCAAGAGGGAGGAGTACCGAGACGGAGAGAGAGACTTGTCGACTCATCCGTTAGTCGAAAGAAAGTCATCTTGACATTTTTATCAGCGACTCTCTCTCTATCTCTCTCTACCTCTCTCTGTCTATCTCTATCTCTCTCTATCTACTTCTCTACTTCTATATATTATACAGCTGATGAGTCGAGCTTGTGCTCCCTCCAAGATGGAAAATCAAAAGATCCGAGAGAGCGAGATTCTGCGAAACCGAAGAGAGAGAGAGAGAGAGAAGCAGTAGCAAAAGTATGCAGGAGCGTATATATATATACATAGAGAGAAAGAGTCGGTCTGAATCAGGGGGTCGCATGCGCGCAGCGGCGGCGGCAGCGGCGGCTCGAGCCGTGCCGGTTGCCATGGGAATGGGAAGGGCTTGACTGGCTCGACTCTTCTCTCTCTCTCTCTCTCTGACTCCCGCACTCGCGTACACTATACATGTAGTAGTAGCTTGCGGCCAGCCGGAGAGCTGCAGACTAGAAAAAGGGAGACAGACCGAGAGAGCAAGAGAGAGGGAGAAGGTCGGTCGATGCAAACGCACCATAAACTTTTATGGCTCGAGCGCTAGAACTATATACCGTATATACATGTATATAGAGCGAGAGAGAGAGAGAGAGAGAGAGCACACGCACTCGGCTTACGCGTTCTCCATCTCCCTCGTATACTATTCCTCCAGCTCTATATATCCGATATGGCATAGCGCGCGAGAGCTTTTCGGTTCTCTCCCTCGCGCCTTTCGGTCCTGGCCATCGACGCGCAGCTCGCGCGCACTGCGCTTCCAGAGAGGGAGAGAGGAAAGTACACGCGCGTATGTATATATACAAAGGAAAGCATAAAACGAAGAGAGACGGAGAATGGACGTTTTATCGCTTCCTTTCTCTCTCTCTCTCTCTCTCTCTCTCTCTCTCTCCCCCTCTGTGTGTACACTGTGTGTCCTCGGCCGACAAAAAAATATCAACCTCCGAGCTAAGCGAACTGTGCGTGGCTACGGCATTATATAACTAGCGCGTGACGTGACTCGGTATTACACGCTATCGTGTTCTCTCGCAGCAGCAGCCGGAGGCTATATACGAGACACTTTTCCTCGCTGCCAAACGCTTTTCTTCTATTTTTTGCTTCTCTTTCTTTTTTTTCCCCCATCGGCCCGCTGAAATATTTTTGACATTAAATTGGCGCGCAGGACTTTTCGTACTACGCGCGTCTTCGGTGGATTGAGTCTTTGAATGGGCGCAGTTAGCACCTATAGAATTGAGAGCGGTATTCAAACAACCCGTTAAAGGACCACAGCGCAGCTACGCGGACGACCGCCGAAAACTAATCCATTAGCGAATAGCCGAGTAACGTTTCTCCCTCTCTCCCTCGCTCTCTGTCTGTGGAAGCCGAGGTATAATAGTAAAACAAAATATCTCCTGCACACACACAAAAGAATTCTCCTCGTTTTAGCTTATTATCGCAGCTCCCGAAATTCCTGCTCGCACGACTCGAGCCTGCAGATAGACGTCGGTCAAACTAACAGCTCTCTCCTGTACCTTTTCAAATTTCAAACCGCATACGTCTCTCTCCGTTAATCAAGTAACAGCTCTCTCTCTCTTTCTCTCTCTCTCACTCTGTCTCCCGTCTATATGTACCAGCGTCGCGTATATACGCGGTGAAAATAAGAAAAGGGGCCAATTGCGTCTATGTGTGTGTGTGTGTGTGTGTGTGTGTGTGTGTGTGTGTGTGTTTACGAACACACCGGGGGTTGGCAGCTGCAGCGCATAATATACGCGCGACGTAGACGTTGCGTAGACTCGTGCCCACCCCGTGATGCGGTACATACACCGGTATACATATACACACATCTATATAACACGACCGGGGTAATTCAGCAGTGTAGCAGCAACAGCAGCAGCAGCAGCGTCCGAGTCAGACCTTCACCCTGCGCCTGCACCCCATACCCCAAGGTCTCTCTCGCTCTCTTTTTTTTTCAAGCCTCTCCGACGTGTCTGCAGTCGCGAGTTATTTCTCTCTTTCTTTTTAAAGGGGATGGGCCGGGCTGCTTATGTACTCTCTTTCTCCGTCGCACGCTCGCTACACGCCTAATGATCACAATCGCGAAAAAGAGAGCGAAAAAATACACACGCACATAGACAGAGGAGAGAGAGAGAGAGAGAGAGTCGTGCAGCGGCATTGAAATGAATTTTCAGACTCTCGGCGACGCGCGTTTGTGTATATATATATATGTATACATGTGATACATTCAGCCGCGCGAGCTGTACACGCTATACTTTGCGATCTTATTACTATTATTGTTATTGCCTGCATCGCGCACATTGCCTCCGGGACCTATACACACCCGAGCAGCAGCAGCAGCGGCAGCAGCCACGAGGGTCGTGAGCATTTTTCAAGCGCACTCTTCAACGGAGAGAGAGAGAGAGGGAGAAAGAGAGGAATCACAGGGGGGTTATATTATACCCGAGCGCGTCTCTCTCTCTCTCTCCCTCTCCCGTGATCCTTATAACCTCGCGGATAGCTGCTGCACACTCGACGAGAGAAAAAGAGAGGCAGCAGCAGCAACTCGCGTCTTTTTACCAGTGCGCCGAACCGCTCAATTTCCCATCTCGCGCCTGCCTACGCACTTTCCTCGAGTGCTGATGCTGCCGCTGCCGCTGCTGCTGCTGCTGCTACAGCTACTGCTATACCGCTATACAACTGCAGCCTGCAACCTACGGCCAATGCCGAATTTTTAACTTTCTTTTTTTTTTCCCCCCCAACTTTTTTTTTGCCCGTCGCTGCTGCTGCTGCTGCTGCTGCACTCGACAATAGAGCCGTAGCAGCTCCGCTCATGTCTGCTTCCTCTCTTTCTCTCTCTCTCTATGCGTGCATGTATATATATATGTATATGTATATATACGGGGATGCGTATGTATACGAGAGGGAAGAAAAAATATTCACCCTTTAAACGAGTACTTATTCACGTTCAATGAAATATACGTCAGATTTCTTTTTTTTTGCGTTTTTGCACGGCTCCTTCTTCTGCTACTTCGCTTTTTTTTTGGGGTACACGTCGACGTGCGTGTATATATACCTTGCTCTTTTCTTTCAGCCTGGTCCTCTCTCTCTCTCTCTCCCTCTCGCTCTTTCAATATCGCGCGCTGCAGCAGTGCAGCAGCTGGCGCAATAAAGCACTTTAAAAGTTTTCTATAATAAGCTTAATTAGTAAACGGTTTTCTCTATTTATAGCCGGAGTGAACGCTCGCCATGCACCCCTAAACTTTTCGAGTTTATTGGCACTTTTGATGACATGAAACGCGGCTCGCTTTCTTCGCTCGCTCGCTTCTTCTTCCTCTTTTTTTTTTTAAATAAACATGGCTCAGAAAAGTTCCGTCGTATCGAGCCATTACTCTTGTATAAGAAATTTCCGGAGGGCGAGCTTTAAGTGCAGCGCTGCTTATTTTGATGAGAGCCGTTGATGCTTCACCAAATCCCGTGTATATATACAATTGAAGTAGGCCAAAAGCATAGCGATGAATTTCCAGCAAAAAGTGCGTATAAATGATGATTCCCATTGTCATTGGCTTTGGCTTCGATCAATTATGATTTTATCTAACAAAAATATATATAATATATCGCGACACGTATATATAACGCGGTAATCAATAAACAAGTTATTTCAGTATATTGAAACTCATCCGAGTGTCAGCAAGATATTCAATCTATGAAAATCAAAACTAATACGATCCACACGCCCTTTCCCCTCGCGCCGCGCGCGCGCCCGACGCAGATGATTAATGATCGGCTCGACTGTACGCTGACAACTTGTGTAGATACACGAGGACCCGCCTTTTAAAGACTAATAACTACACGCCGTGTAAATTCATACCAATAACGATATCTGTCCAGCTCGCAATATGTCAAATTTGCAATGGACTATATTACGTAAAACTTTCTATTAAAAAACATTATTGCACCGCAGCAACACGAGTGCACAACTTCGGTTTATATATTATAAACTTGGGCTTATCCCGTATAACAAGGCCTGTTGCAACTTGCCCCAATATTTCACTAATCTACAAGATAGAAAGTTCCCCAAGAGTTTTTCCCGGTTATATACTGATCCGATTATGCGAGAGAGAGAGAGAGAACCCAGGAGCTCTCCAATACATGTATATACACAGTAACTGGTCGCACTGATTAGGCTTTATTCCGATGTTATCCCCGATTCGTGAAGCCTATACATAGGCCCAGAATTCGCGCGTTCGAGCGGAATAGAATCGGCGCAAGAGAGTTGATATTTGGCAATATCGCAAACAGGATTTGCGGCGTTACACTAGATAAATAGATTAATGTTCACGAGCGCTTCGACTGCAGTCTACTGCTCCGACTACATATACTTATAGTGAAATTGATAGGGTGTTCAAGTATTATTCAAATTTTCATGAATTATGACGTTTGTAATGTAAAAAATCCACTCTCATCATTTTCTACACAATAACAATTCCATAAATTAAACATGTTTAATATTAGTGCAGACAAGCAATAAAAGAAGTACGTAATTTATTATTTCTTATTTCTTATTTTCAACGTAGACAATTAAAATTAATCATATAACAAGAGTAGCGTATGAAATAAAAGCAGAATTTTAATTAAAGTTGGATTATTGGATTATTGATCGCGAGTTGTAAAGAATCTAATAAAATAGACTGCACGATGATATTCAACAAGTTTTGCATATAACATCATATTCTGATTCGCATTTTCATACATTATAATATACACGTACGCGTTTCGCTTTCGGATCGAAATACTTTTCTTTTATATATTTTGCAGCTGCATGATTTTAAATTGTGATTGTACGAAGTAATTCTAAAGATTGGGAAAGCAGAAATACTGTCTACATCCGCAAAACAGTGTACAAGGAGAACATTTCTGGCTTTTCGCCATATTTTTCAGACGCAGCTGCCGTATTCTTCGACATTTTAAAACTTTTAGCTCAAATGAAGTCGTCCGAAAAGGAAAACAGTATCGAGAAAGCAATCGCTTCCTTCAACAGTCGAATTCGCGCCTTCGAATAAACTCGTCTCGATTCAAAGCCCGCCCAACAGATCCTTGAATATTAAGCTTAATATTGTGCCCAACGGCATTGATTAAAAATTCACAGAGAGCCGCAAATCCCCTTTGACACGACGATTATCAATAAACGCGCAAATGATTAAAGAAAAAGTAATACATATATATATATATACATATATATATAATTAATGAGGGAATTATGCAAGCAATAAGCAACGACTCGTTATATTTCGTTTCAATCTGGTTAAAAGTTTTTTAAAGGCCTCCTTTTACCAACGCATACATTTACATGGAAATGTGCAGTGTGCAGCAGCGCCTCCCGCGATCGCAACAATTCGCACGCGCGAGCAAAAAAAAACGAGAGAGAAGAAGAGGAGGATGAGGAGGAGGAGGAGGAGGGAAAAAAGGGAGAGCGAGAGAAGAAGCAGAAAAAAAATCCGAGCATCGTCGTCGCGCCCAGACGACTTTCATCAAGCGGCCCTCGTCATACTCTCTCTCTACTGCTGGTGCTGGTGCTGCTGCTGCTGCTGCTGCTGTCGCGGTTGTACTGTGTCTGTCTCTGCGTGTGGGTATATACACGCACACGTGCAGGCGGTGAAAATTCCCGTTAAAAAATATCTGAATAATCCCCTCGTCGGTGGAGGAGGAGCGCGGACTACGATACGCGCGAAAGATTTTATAATAATTCGAAATAAAAAAAAGAAAAAAAGGAAACACGCCGTACGTCGCACAACACACTGCACTGGCACGTTCGTCGGAGGTGTGAAAAATCATTGAGTACAAGGAGGCCGCACGAGGAGAGAGAGAAAACGCGCGAGGAGGTATACATATATCGCGGGTGTTGGTGCGCGCGAGTGAATTTATTGCAATTACGGGAGCTTTAGGGCGCATTGAGGCGGCCGCTTAATGTCGACCGCATTGCACTTGAACCTCGAACTCGCTCTCTCTCTCTCTCTCTCTCTCTCTCTCTCTCTCTCTTTCTCTTTCCTGCGACAGGACCGGTACGCGCGCGATAATAATTATAGCACCAGCCTAAACATGTAATGACGGGAGAGATGGAAGGACCGCTAACGAACCTCGCTCCGCGCCCGTTATTTCCACTTTTTTTTTTGAGCGCGTATATAAATAATATATATATGTGCGTATATGTATAGCGCTGACTGGCGAATAATTAATCGGTGCGCTTAATTAAAGAGTCGAGAGTATGTACGAAGAGTCGTGAGGACTGCCGACTACGACGAGTGTGTGTATATTTTAGCGATTGCAAATTGATGAGCGGACTGATAAAATTGCGAACGAAATTGTTGTGAGTTTTGTTTATGAATCCGAGGGATGCAAACACTTTTTACATAGTATACTGTTTTGTAATTCGGCTGTGGAATTCCGGAAATTCTAATTAGCGGATTCGTTTCGCAATTTCAGCCGAAAATAATTACTGTTTTCTAAGTGTGCACGACTAACGAGATTTTTCCCCAATTTTTTTTTAATTTTTAACGAACCAACAGAGTTTGAAAAAGGGCAACATATTTGAAAAACAGATTCATACCAATGAACAGCTTTAATTTAATAACAGCAAGGGCACCAGGTTGTAATTTATAATAATAAAAATGATTATAACACATTTTTTGTTAGTTGTAATTTGCGGACTCACACGGAGAATAATCATTTGCAGTAAAAGCTCCACGTCACATTTTTAGTGAATCGTTTTCGTTTTCATTGAAGCATGAAAGTGTACTCCTTTATCCCGACTCGGAGAGTCTAGCACTGCAGCGATGCGGTAAAAGTGTCCCCAAGCACTATCATTATACTCTATACGTTCAGACGCGATCTCTTTTGTGCACGGATTTGCCATAAACAGCACTGCACGAGTCATCCACCTTTCTTCTCTGCCCAAGTATACATTCGTGCATGTATACAAAATAGTTACCATTAGTGTATCTAGGTTGCCACTTACGGCTCTCTAATTTCCATTGTCATTCAGTCCTGACTTTTATTTATTAATACAAACATTCATTTCCGGTTTATATAACTTTCATTCGAATCGCTTGAATAATAATATTGTTAAATATTGCATGTGATTATAAAACTAATCGCGATGGATCAAATCAACTCTTTTTCAATGGAAGATTAGATACATTGTTCGCTTGAGTGTAAATAGGTAAGATGATTACCTACGACACGTGCGCGTCTACTTTTTCCAAAGTAAAGTAGTCTAGGCCTAAGCAGGGCTCTTTTCACAATAGGCCCGCGTACTTAAAAGTAATTGGACCCTGAGCAAATAGAATTCTTTAGTCGAGCTACTTTTTTATACCGAACAGCTCGTTTGCTTTAAATGGATAAAATGAGTTGCAAGATACTACTATTATACTTGTACTTAATTACATCCAAAAATAGCTTCAATTTCATACTATTAGTGAAACGCGAAATTTACTAAAATAAAAAACTTGTCCAATACTCTTTGTGCACTTTTTATTCGTGTACGCCTCTCAAAGCAATTTCAACGAATCAATTTGTTTTGCCGCCACAAAATCGATTGGTATTCCAATATAACACACGTATATGTGTACATATAGCGGCGTACAAAGCGGGAACAGTTTATATAACTGACCACAATGCAATATAAAACCGAATATTAAACACCGCCAGACTGTAGTAGAACATGTATTCAATCCAGGTATTTCATATTTTACATTAAAATCTTCGATTTTTCAATCGAACTATAACTTTCAGATGTCATACAAAAACAATGACATTGGAAAATTAAAAAAAAAGAACGATATAGGTTAGATTCTTAATTTTTCCACGTTGTTAAAAGAATCTTGACAAAAGAATATTAAAGAGAGTATGTTCGGTAAATACTGGATGAGCTCTAATTGTGTGAAAAATTCAATAACTTCATTTCCTTCTGCGGAAACAGAATAGCGGTACCTTGTAATAGCTATTACAAACGGAAAGCTCGTCTTTATTCAGTGTGAATATTAGATTGAGTCACTGCATCAATCAACAAAAGGTTTAAAATCATAATAAGGGGGAAAAATGTTACGTATATTATACGAGTAATATCATCTGAATTGTTGATTTCTTTTATCAAGTCAGAGCTGAAGCCCTATTATACCTTTGCATTATGAAATTTATACCTTGTATAAATTTCATAATGCAATGTGATCCATAGCGTTAGAATTCATTAAACCGTATTCTATTTCATAAAACTGAATATACTGCCACTTTGGTTTTTTTTGAGTATATAAACAATGGAATAATGTAATAAACATTAATGGTCGAATATTTATGCGGGGGCGTCGAAGGGAAACAAGACATTATTATTGATTACCTATTACTATTCGTTATTGAGTTATTAAATAATATTTTATGAAATTAACTCTTTATGAAGTTAACAGGTAATAAGTTTCTAATAGCTTTACGCGATCGACTTTTATCTATTTGCTATAGCTACTATTTCATTAGGCCTTATTAGAACTCAGAAGCATATTATGAAAGATTATTATTACTTAATAGCGCATACATTTATACTGTTACTGCTATTGTAGACTTCAAAATGGTACTACGGTTACACGATTCAAAATAAGAAATTCAATATTTAATATAACAAAATTCAAATTTTCCAATGCTTCCAATTTCAGAAATATTTTTAGACCTGCGAGTCGCATCCGCTCAAGCGGTAGGGATCTTTAACTGCACTTTACTTAAAACTTATACATTTCAAGTTTTTAAAAGTTTCCTGTTATACCTCTCACCGTAATGGAACTTTTGAAAACCCGCAGGAAGTAAGAATCACCCGATGCATTTTAAAGATCGTAGAACTTTTCGTTAAGAGTATTTCCATAATAAATTTAGTGCACGTATTACTGCTTTATTTTTACAACCCATTCAAGTAATCCCAAACTCTCCAAGTTCTACAAATCTCTAAAATTCTATTTCTAGACCCAAACAAGCACCATCTAAACCAACTTAAATATTTCCTTAGTACCATTTCAAAGAAAGCCTGATCCCTCGAAAGCGAAAATTAGCTTCTCATCGTACAAAAGGGAAAGAGCAGTCGCCGCCGCTGCCAACACACGTATACAACACACACAGAGAGAGAGAAACATGAACTCACACTTTATGTCGATCTTGGCGGGCGAGCTGTCGATGTAAGTGCCGCTCTTCAGGTGGGTCGCGGTGCAGACGAAGCTCCCGCTGTCCAGCATCCTATTGACCCTCGTAATGACCAAATCCCCGTTCCTCAAGCTACGCCTCGGACTCGGCGCCAACGGCTGTCCATCGATCTTCCAGGCGTAACTGACCAGTCCGGCCGGCTCTGCTTCGCAGCGCAACTTCACCGGCGATCCCTCGATCACCTCGTGGTCATGCGGACTCACCGAGAAGTACGGCTCGCCGTCTCGCAGCTCCTGGCTCCTGCAGCCCACACCTGCAACGACAACAGAGAGCCGCGCGTCTCACATCAAACGGACGTTTCAGCCTTTTCATTTGCCAAGAGTGCAATGGTGCCTGCATCCTATATATACGTATATACATATATACATGTGCGTTTACGGCCGCCGTGTCTAACTAGACGCGGCGCAAAGAGAGGAGAACTTAAAATGACGAGCACGGCGTATTTCCCCGGGGGGTGGTGAGCTCCGCTGTTGCAGCCACTGCAGCCAGAGATAGAGAGAGAGAGAGAGAGAGAGAGAGAGAGAGAGAGAGGATGATAATGCAGCTTCCGCGTCTCTCTATGTTCGTTACCGGCGCATATTATCCGACGGGAGGAGGAGGATTCGGCAGAGGCACGGATCGCGATAAACATTTCCTGCGCGGAGGGTGAGATGCAGGCATGGGAGTCAGAGCGAAGAGCCTCGGGAGATCTCCGCCTCTGCCTCTGCAACTCTGTTCTCCTCTATCTCTCGCTGTGTATACATATACAGGTATATTTATATAGAGTCGGCGGCGGAACAAGAGAGCACCGGCGGAAAGCGTGTATACAATGAAATGCGATGTGCTTCAATATGCAGAAGAGCGCAAGAGAGAGAGAGAGAGAGAGAGAAAGAGGGAAAGCTCGGGGGATTAACCTCGTTTCTTTTCTCTCGTCCGCAGCTCTGCTATAACGTCTGCTCTCTTCCTCTCTGTCTCTCAGCTTCCGAGAGAGAGTCGCGTGTTCGTTCGTTCGTTCGTTCGTTTGCCTCTCAGTTCGCTCATTCCTCACTCCTCCTCCTCCTCCTCCTCTCGAATCTCGACAAAAGAACTCGAGTAAAGCCGCGCGCATTCTATTATTTTCCGTGCACTTGCACACAGCCCGCGCCTGCCGGAGAGCAGAGAGAGAGAGAAAGAGAAAGAATACCCGTCCTAAACAGCTTCCTATGATGCATTCATCGTCTAAGTACTAACGACGAGTGCTGCTGCTGCTGCTGCCGGTGCCGTTCTGCTCTGGATATCATGAATAGAAAAAAAAAGAGACGATGACGACGGGAGGAAAGTCGTTTAAAGCCGGGGCAGCGATTACCGGCGATGTGTATTTGCATTATCGATTTATACAAAAGCTAGGCGCGCGCGAGCGGGGGACTCGAGGCACGAGCGTGGCACGGCTATTAAGAGCCAGCGCGAGAAAGTGATTATACTGGGATGCTGGTGTTGGATGGGAGAGAGAGAGAGAGAGACCCGTCAGCAATTTATCGCGCATCGTCTATTCTACGGACCTTTTTTTCTCATTAAATTCTCATTAAAACGGCCGCTGGTACTCCCGCGCGGTATGTGTACGTATATACACACCACACGTCCGCGACGACGAAGACGACGATGACGACGGAATCTCCAGACTTGCACCGTACGCAGTTATTTTCCTCTCTCGCTCACTCCTCTTTCTTTACTTTTGCAACCCCCCCTGCACCGCCACCTTTTCATTCTTTCTCTCTCCCTCCACTCTCGTAGTCATCGCGTGTACACGTCTGGCTCTCTCGGAGACCCGCGCCTCTGAGCACATGCTTTTCATCACATTTTCTTCCTTCCTTATACTCTCTGGGTTTTTTTTTTCCCGCCGCTTGGTACACGACGAGCATATAATTACGGGAGCGCGGGAGACTGAATTTTTAGAAGATGTTGCATTATATTATTTTTTGTTTTTGCGCGCGCGTTAGGTGCAGACCGTCAAGTCCTCCGCGAGCCGCTCGTGCACGTATAGGTATACGTATATATATATACAGTGTGTTTATACGTGCGCGTCTTTCCAGGCAGAGAAAGGGAGAAAGAGAGAGAGAGAGAAAGAGGAGGAAACTCTATATCTTCTTCTCTCGCGTAAACGCTATAATGCAGCTGAGAGGAGAGAGAATGCGAGCGAGCGCGTCCTGACTATATCATACACCTCTATGTATAATCCTAATATTCTCGCGTGCTGCTGCCGCTGCACACACTCTTCCCTCAACGCGCGAGACGCGTAATTAGCAAAGGAGGCATTCACATATCTCTCTCTCTCTTTCTCTCTTTCTCTCGCTCTGTATGTTATGCACTCTCGTGTCTCAAGTCTGAACGAGTATATCCTCGGCATACCTGCATAACACAATAATATGTAAACGGGTTGCGTGTGTACTCACCGAGAAGAGCGAGAAAGCCGACTGTCAGGATGAAGCGCATGTTTGACAAATTTTCTCACGGCGACCTTTTTACTCCTTTACTCTCGATATTCTCCTCTTCTTCCGCTCTCCTTCGCGTGGCCAATCTTCTCTCTCCTCCTTTCTCAGCTGTATACTCTGTGTTCCATTCGTCTACGGCCAAGGATATACTCCTTCCCACCCGGCGAAGAACGTTGCTCCAAAATAGCACACCGACTCTTGTATACGGCAAAAAAATCACACGCGCCTACGGTACATATATATATATATATATATATACTTGTACTTAGTCTCGTGCGTTATCTCGTCGGGAAAGATAGTAGACACACTTGATGTACGAGGAGGGGAGGGTACAAAAAAAAGGGTGATGAGAGAGAGCGAACGTATATAGCGCGTGAGAGACAGAGAGGAGCAATCGTCGAGCTGCACTCGACTCTCGCGGCGAGCTCGACTGCTAACGCTGCGTTCCTCACTTCTGTGTATATAGCCAGTCTGTCTCGCTTCTCCGGCCGTTCAAACTGTACACGGCACAGAGGGAAGCGAAGCGCATTCGCGGAAACGGCGCCGGCGCGAGCGCGTCCTCAAACTTGACGCCGCCGCCGCCGCAGTTCCTTTATTGCCCCCCGAAAGTGCGCGCGCGCGCAACTCCACTCGGCCGCTCGACTAGTAACAGCCGTCGACAACGTAGATTCCTTGGGCTGCTGCCGCTTGTGTATACCGAATCGAGGTAAGCTGCTGCCGGACGCCAATGGTATAATACTGTGTACAGTGTGCTGAAAGGGTCGCTGACGCGAATACCGGCCACCAGATCGACCGAAGTCGCAAGTATCTGGAAAGGAGTGTAGAGAGGAGAGGAGAGGAGAGGAGAGAGAGAGAGACTTGACCTGGAAGACTCTCGGGTCTTCTTGTATACATGGAGAATTGATATATGCTCGGAAAGAGAGAAAAAGAATTAACGGCTCGAGAGAGAGAGAGAAAACGGCCCTCACAGACAAAAAACCAGAAGCGCGCGGAGCCGAGCGAAAGAGAGAAAGAGAGAGAGAGAGAGAGAGAGAAAGAGAAACTAAGCTATTCGAAATATTTTTAGCATCCTCCAAATCTTAATCACGTCACACCTCCGTGGAATACGGTAGCGGCATAACATTATCGCGGCTCTACCCGAGAGACTGTTGTGCGTGGAAGATTATTTTTTTAAGGAGCTATGAAATATTAAATTTTACCTGCGATATTTCAGGATCAGAGTCGGACGGAGGGATCCGTGTGCGCGTGTGTGTATGTGTGTGCGTGCGAGGAGAGCGAATTCGCGCGCGACCGGCCTCACGATTGCACTGCTTCTCTCTCGATATTTAATAAAACGTAACCGACGAAAAATACGAACGGGGGGGAATTGGAATTGTTGAAATTATTGGCTCCCGTGCGCTGTTGCGGTGTCTTTCTTTTTATCGGAGCGCGCGCGAGGTCGTTTTTACAATTATCGGAATGACTGTTTTGCCGAATTGTGCGCTGTTTACAATTATGAAAATACATATTTTAGTGGCAGCGGGATGAGTGAAACTTGATTTTAGTGCCCTGACCGTTAACTACCTTGACTGTTGTCATTTTTAGCTTGATCGCGTATTTATTTCGACTGCGGTTAAACTTTAAAAAACATCGGGTAATGTGTTGAGCGCTGTTCGACGTTCATAAGTTTGCAGTTTTATTACTCTATGGAGATGTTTATCTCGAGCGTAATGCAATTTTCGGTCGGGTTCTCGGAAACTTTGTCCGATAAAGATTTTTGTGTTACGAAATAAGACTTTTACTGCTCTATACCGCTTTTGAGGCATTATTAAAGAATTTTATTTTAGTTTAGAATTTCCAATAAATATATGAAAGTATCTTGTTTTAAATATGCATATATGTACAGGTAAATCATTGTAAACTATATTGTAAATTATACGTAAATAATTTTCAGACTAAAAATATTTAGTCGTGTATAGACTTAGATAACTGCTATAAAAGTTTTGAGTCAGTTTTATATGAAAGATTTATTTGTATTCTTATTATCATGTAAATTTAATCAGGCGGTAACAACCACATTTTTGTGGTCACAGTTTGAAAACTACTAATATTTTTTACTATGATAAAAATAAACAAAACTAATATTTAATGTATTACCTTTAATATACTTATGAGAGTCTCTATACATCCCGTAAATAAATTGTTCTCCGACAAGTGCAGTATAGATGTATAAATAGAAACAAATATTATTTTATTTTCGAAAATTATGTCAATTATAATCCCTGACCTTAACATACATGTATGCAGTTTTTCTACATTTTTATTAAAAGCTGGTTTTATCAGATCTTGACTAAGTAAAAATACAACGTTCAAAGTATCATTTCTAAAATCAAATAAAAATTAAGTTCGATTTTCGTGATGTTCCGACGGCATGATAAAATTTCATCTTATACATGTATTTAACAAATTCAAGACTCGCTATCGATCTCTATACGCGAACCAAAAAAATATTGTCTAACAGATTTTATGAGAACACTATATTCTCAGGCACGATAAGACATATTGGTAAAACAATATGTATAACTTCTCTCGGAGAATTTAGGCTGTGTTCAAATCTAAAAGAAAGTAAAAATTGAATTTAAACGATAATTATCTATATAAGGTTAAACTTTTAGGATTGTTTTTTATCAATATTTAATATACTTTTCTGTTATTTCTGTTAACATGGATTTCGATTTTGCTGTATCTCATAGCTTAATAGCGAAAAGGCGTATGTATAGCTACGAGAATATAACACAAGAGTGTTAGAATAATAGCTCGTACTGGGATCCTACAAGTGGCGCCATTTTGCGATACTCGTCCAACTCACGCCTATGCTATTTTTCGTGATACTACGTTCTCATACTTACGGTCATAAAAAAGTATGAATAGCTATACGAATATATAAAAAATACTATACATTTTACAAAAGGAGAAACAGAGATTATTTTATGTAGAATTTAGTACTGTAACAGGTATAATTGTAATACCATAAATTAATAGACGGATAGTAAACTTGTATAAATTACATTTCATAAGACGATATCTGGATACAATTCATTAGATTCATTAATACACAACGTAGAGTATAATGGCAATTAATAATTTTCAGTATATTATAGATTTAGTTATTTTAATATGCGGAACAGCTTATATTAATTTTTTCATTAAGTACTATTTTTTTTTATTGAATCCTCTTGTCAAATTTTATGTAAAATATCAGCCATAGTAAAAGAAAAATATACTGTACAAAAACTATGTAAAAGTTAAATATAAAAATATTAGTTTCTATAAACGAAGTAAAGAAGCAAAATAATTGTTATGAAAATGCAAAGTATGTATTTAAAAACTTTTTATTAATCAGTATAGAAATATTGTAAAATTGAATATTTATAAGGCTTACAACATTATATAGTGTAAAAAATAGATACATAATAATGAACTATTTGTGAATTAAATTCTAAATCATTGAAATAATGACTAACTGTATGAAAAACTTAATTTATTTCTTATAATGAAAGCAAAAAAATCAAGATAACCTTTGGTAAATAACTTGCTAACTTAAGATTGGATTAACTATAGTTCTAATTTTGTACTTCATTTCTGATGCTTAAAATTACACAAAATTTGATTATTTCGAAAATTTATTTTGGCTAAGATTTTCATCGTAAAAACTCTGTTTTATATGCATCATTCATCATTTGATATTTGAATTACATCGAGTGTTTCATAGCAAGTAAAAATTAACTATTTCTCATATCCATTGATTAAATTTTTGTTTTTTTTTTAAAGTATATTATTTCTCCTAGTCAATCTACTAGAAATCTTTGATGAAAAAATCGGAAGACATGAACTCTAAATGAGTAGTATAATGTTATATGTATAAAGCTAATTTTAATGCTTATCTCTAACGCTGTACACATTCAATTAACGTTACCATAAGATTGATTTTTCAGTTGGTTGCGTCTTCAATCAATTGCTTACTTTGAACTATTGTCAGTAACCTGACCAGCTGTAAGGAATAAAAAGGATAGTTACATGGGGAATACCAGATTCTACTTTTAACCTAGAATTTATTACGTCCCGTCAAGCTCCTGGGAATACACACAATAGAATGTAGTCGGTCAAGTCCTTAGGGCGTGTAATCCCAAAATGAGTAGCGAATGAATGGAAGTTGTAGAAATTCATATTGATATATTGCACGATACCGTCGAAGAATCAAAACAGTATTCCGAATAAACGAATAATTATTGCTGATTGAATAAACATAATTTATAAATTAATAAAATTGTGTTAATATATGTAATATAAGTAAAAAATCTTTCGGCAAAACTTTATTTTCTTTAACATTAAGAAAATGTTTGATCGTTTAATTTGGATTTGTAAAGGATAGTGGGGACGGTAATAAATAGGTAAACAAAATGACTTGGGCACAAATCAATTAATATTTCATATGTTTATTATGACACGTAATTCAATTCAGCTTTTTGTTCCATATCATTAGATAATGTTATTGATAATTTTTTGCTTTTCTTTTTAATAACAATCTAAACAGTCACGTACTTACACTTCTAGTATCTTATGCTGATATCATTGTATGTATATGTATATTTATATATAATCACTTTCTCTCCTTCATATATGCACATAGTTTCAAATGTCCTCTTTCTGTTTTTTTTTTTATTCTTTCTCTTCACTATAAAGCGCTCGGCGCACTCGTTGCACATGCACACACATCACGCGCACATATTCCTCGCATTCTCTCACTCGCGCGGCGCTACACTTGTTTCTCTAGCATTTGTCGGAACTCTGGGGACAAATCAGGACGTTCCCGGCAGTGGTACGTCGAATGTGTATGCCTGTGTGTAAGCGTGTGTACATATATATGTGTGACCCAGTTTTACACCGATAGTTGATTCGGCGTTTCTTCTTCGCTCCTCTATTTTTTTTTGTTCTATCGAAACACGTATTCAACCTTGCACAGCAACAAGGTTCGATCGATACAATCGTCTCGCGCCTTATATAACAAACAACTCAACAGGGATATGCATGTGTGTGAGACTCTTCTTTTTTTTCTTTTCATACGCGCGAGTGTAAAGTTCGCCGCTTGTATACACAATCACCAAATCAGCTAATCATATACAGCATTGTATACGCCGTTTAATATTAAAAGGGGTTCGAGTAATTATTCGCTTTTTTTTTAGCTAAAAATTCAGAATAAGCACGTCGTGATGCACGCTGATTGCCAATCATTAATTGATATGTAATCGAGAGATAATTAATAATATACCGGGAAATAGGGGACGCGTGTGAATGAGGCGATTCATTTTTTTTTTCGATCGTTCACAATCGTTGATAAATGACGACAAAATAGTCATTCGTACTATTTATGTACAAATTTGTCATTCGATGTTCCTTGCGATGTATATATATATATATACGTTTTATAATATTTACACGAAATACAGCTGCTCTCTGCTTACGTCCTATATCATTACATTATGATGTATCATATACTATTTACACGATCCGTCTTAATTTCTGACAACTCATGCTCGCTCTCAAGCAGACGTAAAACCACACACGCGCGGACTCTCGGACTCGTTCGGTCAAACACGTTCTTAATTCTCTCACTCGCTCTCTCATGCATATGCCATTGATAATAAATGGTGCTTAATTCGATAAAGAAAATCCTCGAGCTCACTCGACGCGACACTGTTGCAAGAAAGCGCATAATGCGCCTCTCCTCTCGTCAAGTCTCGTCAATAGCCGACGCTAAATTATCGCGAACGCAATAACTCATCGTATACCGTCGAGAAACTGGTTTCCGATCAAATCCTCGTACTTTAAATGATTTGTCGTTTCGAAAAATGCATTACCAATGAATATAATATTTATTCCGAGAAGTACAGTTATGAGTGAAAAGCTGTCGATAAGAAAGTAAATAATCGGAAACTAGTATTTCGATGGTATATGCTTAAGTATGGGCGAAATAAACCTCTGCGAGCTGCTCACAATTGTAGTCAATTGACACGTTGCGTGTGCAGTTCGCAGTAGTACTAAATAAGTATCATTAAAAATCGATACAGGTACAAGATTCTCAAAAATCTGATACATTAGATACTCAAGTATTCTTATTAGCCAATGTGCACAGTTGAAAATTCGATTAGTTTTAAACATACATTTTATGCTTGATTTTTATCGAACTCAAAACAGATACAGATACCTGCAGATAATTTTACACAAAACACACAATTCTCAATAGCGTGTTATCAAAACATAAGTATTTCAATAATTTTTTTATAATATTATTTTTAAGATTTTTTAAAAGATAAATAGTGCATCCGAAACACTTTTGAACCTACAGATATGTATATATAATCTTTTACGAAAACCTTGGTATAACTAATATGCTTTTATAATACACGTTAATTTATAAAGAAAGATACCGTTTCCGTCTTGATACTTGCCCAAGAAAGTATGTTGAATTGGCAACAAGCGCCGAACGCGTGAAATGACTAGTCGCGGATCAGCTGTTGCTGCACGTTCGATATATTGCAACAAAAAATTCTCTCTCTCTCTCTCTCTCGTTCTCTCTCTCTCTCTCCTTCACTCACGCATTCACGCTCTTTTGTCACTAGGCGCAGGATACAACCCGAGACGTGACCAAGTTCATCGCTGGAGATCGTCGTAGTAGTAGCCGGCAGAAGTCGTAGTCGCGGTGCTCGACTGGCGTTGATCGTTGGCATACGGGGGACGCCAAAGACATTGATGCTGATCGGTGCCGATAGCCGTGGACGAGGGATACAGCTGATGGCGATGATGATCGGCTCACTTCCGCTCGCCCCAGCCGGCGCTGTTGTAGAACCACGAGGAGGCGCTCTCGTCCCTCGTCCTCGGCCAGGCGTTGTCCAGGCCGTTCGCCCCGCCGCTCTCCTGTTCGCATAGTGCAGTCGCACGACAAAATCAAAGATTAGGGAAAATATGAGCGAAATAGCTCCATCCGAGGATGCGTATATACTCGCTTTGTGTTTGCACTCTGAGTAGGGCTTAAGGGGAAGTCGAAGCCAAGAATGACCGGCGACTAGCCTCGCGGCATTGTTCCAGAAATTAGAATGTAGTCAAAGTGATTATATTTTTTTATGTATCATTTAAGAATGTATGCACGCGACTGGTCGAAAAACCTGTCACGCGAAACGGCGCTGCAATCTTTTTTCAAGAAAATTAGCCACGTATTACATATAATAGAGTACAATTATCAAGTCTGATAAGCATTCTTTATTGAAATGTGGAGGCTGCCCTTCTCTTTTTTTTTTGTAAGATATGCATATGAAGTATCTTTCTATTGACAAAAACAATGTGAGGTTACATGTCAGTCATTACTGCTGCGACATCCCCTTGAAAGTTCGGTGAATATCGCGTTAGAAAAAAAAGTGTATTTTGACGAGCAGTTGCAATGTTCATATGGACCTAAAAATACTACATTTAAGTCACATTTGAGTAAAGTGTACTTTGTACAAAGTTCCCGCAAAGTTTCTTTAAGTTTGACTTAGTCTCGTTGACTTTGTGGTCTACCCCAAACTGTATCTAAAATAGACTTGAGGTGAGCTTACAAGGAGCTGACCAAGGATGCGTATCCTGAATTTTCTTATACAACTTTTAGGAATCATTTTTAGCACAAAATGATAATTATTTTATTCGGTATCATATCTTTAAAAAAAGTCCCATTTCAAAAAATCTTAGATAAGGACTTTCGTTACCTTGCACAAAAAGTTATCTGCAGGTTTTAGAAAAATTATTTATTTATATTTTGTAATAAGTATATTCTCTAGTGCATCTTATATCTTGAACGTATCAATTGTACTTACTTCAAAAGGTTAAACAGGGTTCGGGTTAATCTGTAGTTATAATTGAAGCATTGCATTTAAAAAGGTACCCATTTTCAAACCATAGACAAAATAATCTGCGCGTACACATGATTTTTCGACTTGATAAATATCATTAAGTTCAAGCCAATGAGTGTGCATAATATGGATTTCATAACACGGATTTCATATTGCATATACAAAGAATAGAAATATAAAAAAGTTCAGTCAGTTGAAGTGCAAACATACGCAAGTAAACGCAGTAAGATATTTCTATTTATTTAGAAGCACAAAGAAAAGAATCAAAAGGGTAATTTCAATGCAGGCTTTTAAGATTCAAAAGAGCTTCAGAAAGATTATTTTTAAATTTTTAATACCAAAATGCCGTCTTAAATATTTATTAAGCTTTTAAATTATTGGTTTTAACTATTTATCATGCTACAACTTATTGAATTTTTCACTGATCCTCTCTTTTAAAAAAGTTTATTTTTTTTAAATATAACTTATATCTGAAATTTTGATGAAACCGAGATTCTATAAACAAGAGATTCTTTAAACATTAATTTATCCATCACGTATACGACCGAAGGAATTATTAGAGGATATTCCTCTCTTTCTTCGATGTGAGGTGATCTGATTTATTACCGAAAAAGACCAACACAAGCGAAAATGATGTAATGAGAAAACTCTAAAAGAACCGCTATAAGGTAAGCGTGAAAATTTCTAGAAAGAAGACTTTTTTCAAGTGCAAAAAGTTCAAATGAATAAAATTCATATGCTGATATTGAAAAACGAAAGTGTTTCGGGCACGAGGCTATTATCTGTTTGCCAGTAAGATACATATAACACTATCTTAGACACGAATATAAAGGAAATAAAAAAGGATTTAACAATTTGAAATATAAAGATGGTCGTAGCCTAGTTGAGAGGAGGAATTTTAGAATGAGACATAAGCAGGCAAGGTCGTCTACGCGGTACTTGCCAATAAATCGCTATTATTTGTGCGTGTACCGACCACGACGTTGAGCTGGTGGCTCGCGGGCGAGAGGTAGTCCATGTTGCTGTAGTAGGACGTGTAGTTCTGGTAGCACTGCTGTTGGCTGCTGGTCGTTGCCCAGGCCGCCAGTCTCTGGTGCTCGCCCGGGAATCCTGGACCGTTGCCTCCGGCACCGCCGGCGCCGCCGCCGCCGCCGCCGCCGCCACCTCCGGCGCTCTCCGTCACCGCCGGGCTCCAGATGCTGTTGCTGCTTCCGCCGCTGCTGTACACCGTGCCCCCCAGCTGCTTAACGAACCAACAGAAAAAAATACACCGCGTCTAATTCGGACCCTTTCTCTCTCTATCTCTCTCTCTCTCTCTCTATCTCTCGCTGTGTTTACTTTGCAACACCTATTTCAATGCGCTCACCGATGAGAATACATTATACGCCCGGCGTATATAGAGCTTCCCTTCTCTCTTTTTGTATCGAGCGTCTATATGTGCAGTGCCAGTGTGGGTCTGCCCTTTCGTCGCTCCCTTGTGTAAATAAGGAGGTGAGAAATCTAATGCGGCTTCGTGGTTCTTTGGGAAAAATTGGGGGCTGATTTCAATCGTGACTTGATTTTTCGTTTCTGATGCGCTCTGCGCGCGACACAAAGAATTAACACGTGTAAACTGGCCGACCTTTTGGGTATTACTCCGGAGCAATTGTACAATGACAAAATGTGAGTTGACCGGAGGGAGAGAAAGATTGTATCTACAAAATTGTTAAAAATAGCGGAAGAGCTTGAATTCGGTACTCTGAAAATTCTGTTACAGGATTAATTCTTTAGAATGTAAGGATTTCTTTTGTAGATATAGATTTTCAAAGTGTTAAAGTTGAAGCAGAATGAATTTAGTACTGCTTTTTGATTAAAAAAAAGGAAATACTTTATGATTATATAAATCGTGTACAAACTTTCGATTGCATATAGCATAAAGTTCAAAAGGTTGTTTCACGTTCTAATCGTATTGGTTGATGAATGGTGATGAAGGAGAAACCAAAGAGAAATTTACACTAGATTTTCAAAAGTTCGATATTTAACCAATGTAATATTTAATAGGATAGCTACTGCTACAATAATGAAGCACACCATAAAATTAGTTACGCCCGTCCTTTTCAAATTTAATTTCGAAATCCTCTAAGGCGGTACCAGAATAATCTAAAACCATATATTTTGATGATTAAAGTCAATCCATATATAATTTTTTTCCAAAATTTTTCGTGCAGGTTTTTCATGGCAAACGAACAAGATTTGAATATTTATTCGAATAACTCAAATATTCTTTAATTTCAGTATTTAAGATTTCTATAACTCAATATATCGGTTGAGATAATTTCTTCTTTTTCGATTTGCATGCATAATTTTGTAATTTTAACTGTACCGGGCATTTTGACGTGTAGGCAGAGGCGCCAGAGGCTAAGAGGCATCTTGCGTAACCAAGTAGCAGAATGTGTTTAAGCAGAAAAATATATTTTCGATGAATTTATTGACTTTAGATAAGTAAAAGTGATGTAATAAACCATGGGAATTCCTTTCTTCACGTTTTTTAGTATAATTACAACGGGCTATTATTCGATAAAACATCGGTTTTACATAATTGCATGAGAACATTGTCGTACTGGAAATTGTAAAAATTAAATACGTAAATAAGAAAAAAAAGAACGAATATTGACGATGAAACAAATTAGTCTGTAATCGTTCTTATTTATAACTACAAAAAAAGGAAAAAGTCAAACAGACATTTAATTTCCGCGAACTAGATTACTTTGAGTCTCTCTAATGAGGAATTCATCACACTTACAGAAAAAAGTTTTCTATTTTTCACAGCTCGTTGCGCGCTATTTTCTCATGTTTCTTTTTGCAGAAAAGAATCATCCCAAAACCGGAGGATATTAAAAAATCTGAAAAATAGTCATCTTGCACTAGCGCGCATATTAATTCGATCGGGATCCACGTCACACACATTCTTCAGTCCTCCAAAAGCCTATCCACCTTTTTATCATAAATTTCAGCACAGTTCCTCCACTCCAAGCCACGCATTCCTGCGAACCCTGTAAACGGCATAAGCAGCGAGAGACAGAGCAGAAATAAAAAAAAAGGACGTGAAGAATCGCGGCCGACCTCCCGCCTCGTCGTCTCTGCCCCCATCGAAAATCGATGAATAACAAGCGTGACAAGCCAACGATGTAGCGGTAGCGAAAAGTTTAGCCGGCGGCCGTGTGCACTAGCACGCGACAGTGTCGATTACGAAAATATTTTCAGTGCGGGGGACGCGTACACACACACACGCGCATTTTCGACGCTCTAGGCGCACACACACAGACACACAGACACACACAGACAGACACATAGAGAGAGATACGCAGCGGACACATAGACACGTAGCATGCGTCAATATTCGATTACTTACGCTGGGTGGCGTCGTGCTAGCGGCGAGCAATAGACTGCTGGTAGCGCTGCCCGTGGTCGGCTTATACTGGGGCGAGTCGCGCAGAAGTGCCGGGGAACTGGCCGCCGAGCCCGCGGTCCCTCCGCTCCTGCAACACATTAACGAGAGCCGTGCCCTGGTTAGGAGACGGTCAGCCTCACTGCCACTTCTGTGTTCAACAACTTTACGGGGGACGAATTGATTTCAATGCGCGACGGATCGGAAGTTGGCAATCCCGCGATAACCCATACTTAATTCCCAGCATGCTCTTTACAATGTCCCCAAGTTTTATGTACACAAATATGGTGTTCTACGGGGAGAAAAAGTTTGATCGAGGAAGGAAATAAATATTTTACGTCCTTCTTTCGTTTCGAGAAATTTTGAATGTTGCAGTCCTTTAAAATGCTCAAGTTTTGATTAGTTTTTTGTTAATTGGAATAAAACTTTTCGCTAAAGTTCTAGAGCTGTACAAACGTTTATTCGACACAGTTTCTCTATCAAATAAAAATTAGATTATTTTTGTTTTCTAGTTTCAAAACACTGTCGACTAAATAGTACTTTCCAGGAACGATGCAAATATTCCACATCCTTTATCATTCGCAGCTCGACGATCAGAGTTCCTTTGTGGTGAAATTTATTTATCGCCCATTGTCACGCCCAGGTTATAAAAGCATTGAAAAGTTAGTCAAAGCATCGTTTTCGGGATATTAGAAAAGCCGAAATCCCTCCGCCCCGGTTTTGCTGTACATCGGCCCTGTCAGTTTTCCCCCGTGCGTATTACCGCAGCAGAGCTAGAGCTAGAGCGCGTATGTATGCGCGCCGAGAGAAAGATCGAGCTCATCGTGTACCGCCAATGGAGAGAGAAATGCAAGCCTCACTGATTTCGCACAATGCAATTATATTTCCCCTGATACTCTCGGCTCTCGGCTCTCCGACTCGGCCTATATGCTATGTGCGTCCGCCTGTCCGACTGTCTATTTTTTCACCAAATATTGCTTTCTCGTTAAGTACACCGCCGCGAGGTTATTTGTTGCAAACGTATATCTGCACAGCTTCTCTCTCTCTTTCTCGTGTCGCATTACGGGAGTAATGTGTATTTGTTTTCTTTGTGTGTGTTACAACGCGCCCGGGTGCTACAATGTATACGAAATATTCGACGGCATCGACGATACGCTAGTTTTCGATCGACCTTTACTGGTCGCGTAAATAAATTGAACCGTTTTAAATATTTATATACGCACTCGTGTGCAGATTACGCATTTATTAATGATAATGATGAATAATAATGAAACGTCAATAATGCAATGGTTCTTTTGGAGTATTGATGGATAATGTGAGAGTCGAATTCTAGTGTAATTTTATATTTATACAAGTTTTTTAGCTTTTTAGCTTTGATCTCTACTTCCTTCACACTAAATTAACCTTTTTTTTTCATTTTATATTAATGATTTTAGTATATTAAGCAAAGATTAGAAAAAGACGTACCTTATTGGGAGCTTTTTACTCCGAATCTTTAAAAGGAAAGAATATATGTAATCTTTTGAGTTGTTGCATTATTGTAAGAATCCCATGTCGCGCGCGCACACATACTTTCGAATATTTTGAAAGCTTACAAAGTGACAGTTTTGTGCCAAAATAAGTGTGTTAACCCGCCAAGTGACGGATAAGTACGTTTAAACGTATTTTCTCTCCGTCCAGCTGACAAGATTTATTTAGACAGTAATAGAATATAAACATCGCGGTTTAACTCCGGTTTTAATATTGGCAAACTTGTTAGTCGATAATCGGGAACAGCGCGAATAATTTTTTGTTTTCTGGACAGCCGGTTCTTCACGAGCAGCCAAACTGAGTCGGGCATTTCTCGAACTGACAGTATAATCACAACGCATTCCGATCTCCCGAAAATTCAAAAAAAATACCAAACTTTTATTACTTGTGTATATCTCGTTAAGAGGCGAATATTCATGTTACTCTGACGCAAAGGTCGCCAGATGGAAACGTTTCAACGAGACTTAAGGGGACCTAAATTTCTTTTAAATCTTTTTCCTTATAACGATTAGCCTTTCAATGTTGATTCGTTAAAACAAGGTTCAAGTAATGAAATATTATTCGAACCTTCGTGTTTCAAGTGAATTATTTCTATTGTGCAGTAAATTAGTATTTTTACTAATTTGAAAGTGTAGCAAATTATGTTGATTGCGAATGGAAGAAGATAATATTTATTTCGAGGAAAACATCAGCAGTGAAATATATTAATAAAAAAGTCTTTCATAAAAAAATTGTGTTGAAATAGGAAATTTACCAAATACTCACTTTCAAAAAGGCTAATTAAGGAGGTTCTACCGGCACGAAGGAAATCAAGCACAGAATTCGATGGATTTGACAAGCGTAGTCGATATACATAGATACAAATTCACCATAAATAACCTTCGTGTAAAAAGACTATTTATTCGAGAGCACTACTACCGTTTTTAAAATCAATTATCAATTCTCATGCATTTATTTGATAAAATATCAAGTTTCGTTAATATTCAATCAACAAAGACGCCGTTTTCGAAAAAAAAAACAAAAAAAGTTTTAACAAAACGTGTCAATATAAAAACATTATAGGTAAATCCATCTTAATAAGACACCTAGGCTTCTAAAAATTTAACTGAGTCTTAATTACGTTATTCTCAAACATACTAAATTTTATAAATTCTCAAACGCTAATTCTCTTATCAATAGAACTTTCCTTAACTGCACAGTATACGGAAATAGAAAATTTTGTAAAAAGACTATTTACATGTCTAAAAAAAAGCAAATTTTTGTTAGAAATGCTTTATAAACTCATGCTATGACATTTCAATCATCGATAACAAGAACGTGTATTTTAACCGCGAAAATAATGGTTAAATTCTAGAATTACTACAGACTCTTTCGAAGTAAATTATAATACCTACACAAAAAAATTATATTCAGTTTGTTACGAATATAAAATGGACAGTTTTTTCCTGCTCAAAACCAAATATTTTTCTTCTTTTTTTCGGTGCAGCAAGCAATGCTTCCGTGCGTTACTATCGTAACGTCGGATTAAGTTAACGCGAAAAATAAAAATAAAATTCGCTGTAAAAAAACATTTTGTAACATTGATTTGTAGAATTCATCATTTCCTCGACTTTTTTTCGGAAGTAATACAATGAACGGACCTTTTTCACAAGATTTACTATTCAATGCTCTGACCTTTACAACTACGGTCTATTTTCCATATCGTTAAATCGCAGATTATTGTTATTCCCACAAAATCTCACCACAAATACTCTTCCGTATCGTCGGAAAATTTACATGCATATGCAACTTTTACAACTGAGTTATGTCGTCCTTTCCAATACCTGTGAATTCATAGCATTAGTAAAAAAACAGTTACGAGCTGATTGATCTACAAGGAGTAATCCTTCCGTAACAAAAAGAATTTCATTACAAAGAAACAATTTTTTAGTATCAAAACATCTGAAAAACTTTTTAACGAGAAATATTTTTCATATAAGGATTCTCTAGTTAGAATTATATTCATCCTTTGATCATCTATACTGTAATCCAATTAACATTTTTTTTCAAGCACAATAGTTGATTGTCAAATCGGTCTTAAAAGAAAAACAATGTTTTTGGAAAATTCTCTTTCTGCTAGATCCTGGTACAGTTTATATTCCTAGAACCAACCCATCATCAGGATTGAAAATTCAAAATTCCCTTCCTCAAGATTAATCTTCACACAGGCAATCGGAGGAAATCAAAGCATTGGCTATCTTTTTAACAGAACACCGTTTTCCCAGAAAGAGAATTATCCATGAGCAGAGAATGAAGGATAGATCTAAACTCACAGTGGCGTGGTGGCGGGCACAGCGGCGGCCGTCGCAGCAGCCGTCGGCGTCGTCGCTATCGAGGGACTCTTGCCCTGCGGTGGATTGCCGCTCACCGCCGGATTGCTCGCGTTCAGCTTCTTCGTCCTCGGCGACTTGTCCTGCTGCTGCTGCTGTTGCTGCTGCTGCTGCTGCTTCTGCTGCTGGCGACACTTGGCTCGCCTGTTCTTGAACCATACCTATATGCACGACAAAGCCGAACCCCGTCAGCGACAAAAAAGACAGCGCTCTAGTAGATTGTGCATCGAAACTGCTATCGTGGTCTCTCTCTCTCTCTCTCTCTCTCTTCTCTCTCTTTCTCAACTTGGGAGAGAGCACATCGATTTTCTTTTTCTAATTTGAACGAGGGCTGCGAGCGAGCGAAGAGTATATAGCGCGGCAGAAAGAGAGAGAGAGACGAGTGGCAAGAAGCCCCGCGCGATCAATGTTAGGCGGCAGCCCGATATACAAGCTTGGGTTTCTCCAAGGATTTTCTGGGGAATACGCGCGCGACGTTACGTCGCCTTCGTCGTCGTCGTCGTCGTCGTCGTCGTCGCCGACTTCGTACATACACATGCAGCGGTGGCGGCTCGCGTTCTTTCACTCGAATTCTCGAGTTTCACTCTCTCGCCCGATTTTCTTCGCTAACATATACGTGCCCCCGCGCGCCTAACGTATAACCTTTCTGCGGGCTGACCTTTCTCTCTCTCTCTCTCTCTCTCTCTCTGCCTCTCTCTTTTTCACCTTCTTCCCTCCCGCTTTTGTCTGCACGCGCGCGCGCGCGCGACTCTTTTTTTTTCCGTCGCTGCGACTTTGTCCGAGCGCTGCGCCGCCGGCGATATTATACCCAGAGACGTAGAGAAAATGCAACGAGAAAGAGAGACAGGGAATGGAAACGTGCGGAAGACTATGGAGCGGAGGAAGCGCAAGGGAGTATATATTCCAGGTGCGCGATTATGAGGCCCTGAATATTCCCGAGCACGAGCGCATCTCGTTCTGACTTTTTGACTCCGTTCTTCTATCTCTCTCTCTCTCTCTGGCGCTGCACGACCTGCGGACGTTGCGCGATTCCGAGACTCGGGCGTTTTCATCTCTCTTTCTCCGTGCCTCGCTCTATGCGCGTGTGCGTCTCGATGACACAGAGGAAAACGCGAGGAATTTGAATGCGGAACGTGCCGCTGTGGCGGACTTCGCCCCGGAAACGTTCTTTTTTTCTCTTTGCTTGGTGTTTTTTTTTTCTATTGCTCTCCGACGACCGAAAGTTTATTAACGAGATGGTACGGATATCCGTTAGATGTTTCCGCGCCAGTCGAAGCTTTGAAAACGGTAAAGCATAAATGTGCTTTTCAATTGATAATTTTGTAACCTGCGTATTTGCAACAACTTTGAAAATCAATGAGCGATGAAAAGCTTTTGTTGCGATACGAGTTCGGTAGAAGTTTCTATGCAGTAAAATTTTTCTTTATAAATGGTGAATTTATGGACGATGTGTTTTAGCGAGAAAATCTTGCATAGTTTCATATTTTGTACAAACTCATCTCGGAGTAATAAACATGTTGCGCTGATTTTTTTATAGTACTTCTGTTATTCGAAACGATTCGTAAAAGTGCTCGGCTAGATGATCAAGATACATGTAGAAAAATTCGTGCGCGAGTCATCGATGATTGATCCCGTTATAAGCCTATTAAGTAAAGACCAATCCGTCGAGCCTTGAATTCTTTCTCGAAAATAATACGTTTATATAAGACACTGACTTAATAACGCACTGCATAATTATGCGTTCGCACTCGAGATCTCGAGGAAGCGATAAATCCGGTGAAAAATGTCCCGAAAAAAGGTGGCTGCGGCGAAAAAACCGCGTGAGCTAATACACTATACAACGCGCCTCGTATCTGCTTTTCCTTTTAAAACTATCGAAAAACCTCGGGAAGACCCTGTGTAACCCTCGTAATGCGTCCATTTTGAAAGGGAGGCTGTATTTCAGGTCTAAAAAGGATCCCAGACGTGAAATAAGCAACACTCTAAATTCCGATGGTATAGGCGAGAGAGGGAGAAAGAGAGAGGGGGGGTCGGAGAAAAAGGAGGAGGGATTTGTGACTCTAAGAGTGTCAAAATACAACCACCGTCTGATAAGATCAGTCGTATCTTGCACTACGAACAGAGTGGAAAGTCATTCCCCTTCCCGGCTTTCGTTTTCGTCCATTGGCTTGATTTAAGGCACTCGTATGCTCTGAATATGAAATGAACGAATTTGTAATTAAATTAATCCTCATTCGAAACTTATTATCCTAGGTATGTGTGATATGTGGGCGTAGTATTCCGTTCAGAGAAAATATTTTTTAGATCCAAATGCTCGTTGCATCATCAGAAATATCCAAGTACATCAACTTTATCTATTTATTGTCATAAAATTAATGTTATATAGGTATGATTAAGATTGTGTCGCATAATTATTACAGATTATTCGTCGCGTTTCAATGTTGGAGACATTTACAAATAGTCACATGGACACGAGTAAATGGATGACTCTGGCTTTAGTATAATCTAACAAGATCTAGGCCGGAAATGTTAAAATCACTACTTGTCAACGACATATGTTTTTCTTAACTCAATATTACTTTTCATTTCGACGTTTTGCAATGCCAATAAATATTAATTATAAAGTTTGCCTTTTTTATAAATTTATCTTCCTTGGCTGCAAATTGAACTTAAATGTTTGCCGTGAATAGAATAAAAAAATGTGGTAATGGCTGCCAAGGGATTAAAACTAAGTCGAACTAAGGGTGAATCAATGGAGAGTGAAGACGGGAGATTAGGTAACAATTCCTAACTAACTTAGAATTCAACCTCAAACTCTCATAATACGCGAGCAGTCAATAATGAGGTGATACTGTACATCAAATTCATCGCAAGAGATACGAGCCGAATTATATTCAATCTATACGAAAATATCTAAAGAGTCCCACGTAACGATAAAAAAGTCATTTCAAGGGCTGTTAAGCACCTGAATTGATACACAACGCGAACGAATACAATTTATCAATCAAAAGAGAGAATATAATCTATAAATCCCGACACGTCCTATATACAGGCAAAAACGAGTCTCCATAATACCCCATTGACTAATCCGGATGGATAATCATTACCATTCTTTTCGCACCGAGATGTAAATGCCAGATACGTGCATATATATATATATATATGTGTGTGTGTGTGTGTGTGTG
>UELU01121794.1:0-12797 GCA_900490025.1 Megastigmus dorsalis
GTGTGTGTGTGTGTGTGTGTGCGCGCGAGAGAGTCCGTGCAGGCAGGGTCCCCTTCTCGCTAGCAATGAGGCCCTCGGGCCCCACGCCCTCAATCTCACGCGCACCAACACTCGCGTATAACCTCCCGCTTTATCGTACGTACTCATTTATATCTCTCCCTCTCTCTCTCTCTGCGAGTGTTTGTATGTGTGTGTGTACGAGCCAAGAAAGGGAGAGAGAGAGAGAGAGAGAGAGAGAGGAAGGAAAATATCCCCGCGTGCGTGCCCCGGGAGATTCTCGCTCAACTCGCGAGAAACTCCTGCGCGCACTGCATGCACGGCTTTTAAAGGGACAGTGTCTGTGTGTGGAGGAGAGTTCGTTTTGCTCTCTCAGGGCAAGTCGAGCGCTAATTTATCGGTGTGTGTGTGTGTGTGTGTGTGTGTGAATGCGCGCGCGGTTGCACCTTCGACGAGGGACAAGAGCTGAGAGAGAAATTTCGGAAAAGAGCTGCTGCTGCTGCTGCTCTCTGGCTTGTAAGCTGATACGAAAAAGAGAGAAGCTGAGCCCTGGTTAATTTCACATGTACAGGACCCTCGCGAGCGTATTATTTGTATAGTATAATGACATGTGCACGAGAAATTTGTACATCGAGACGAGCTGCACTTTTCCACCGATCGGTTTCCCGTACGATCTATGCCAGTGCAAATTGGCTTCATACACGAGGAAATCAATGGTCTCGATACACTCGAGAAGAATGCAATATCGTTGAATTTATATATATATATATATATCAAAAGGCGCAGTGTGAAAAGCGTTGGAGGCTGGACACGCGGGGAATTTTTTCGGGATCCTTTTTGTAGTCCTCGTTTTTCGCTCGTGTGCGTTAGGATATAATACACGTGTATAGCATTGTCGCGGAGAGGCAATGACGATACCGCGGCGAGCGAGAGTGGACGAGCGAGGAGGTAGGGCTCGTTCCTCCGCGCTCGGTACATTCATCAGGATGTAGCGGTCAAAAATCAACAGATTAACAGTACATCTTTGTCTCTCTCTATCTCCGCTGCTTTTAAGCTCTGACTGTTTGTCTCTCTACTCTTTTTTTTACCTCTCTCTCTCTCTCTCTCTCTCTCTCTCTCTCTCTCTCGTCCCTTCTCCCTCTCCTTATCTCTTCAATGTGCTCTCTCGCCCGTGTGCTCCTCTCTTCCCTTGTGCTCTGGCAGCGCGCACCTTTATTCCTTTTTCTCTCTCGTTGGTTGGCGCGCGGCTCGAGTCGCGAGCTCCTTCCTCGATTCCCGTTTTACTCCGGGACCATATACCTTTTCAATTCTGGCCAGGCAGCCTCTGCTATATACCCACCCCCGCATTGCGTGTAATTGAATAATTTCCGAGAAATGTTCAACCAGAGTAACTGGATTGTCTTATTTTGGAAGTTGATGGTTGTATAATAAGCGATTTCGAAGGAACGAATTCAATTCTATTTGATGTAAAATTATCAATGTGGGAAAATTAACTTTGAACCGTCAGCGATCATTCTGCTTTATGCACGTCGAAATTGCAATATTAATTAATTACCGTAATAAATAACATAATAATTTATTCTACCGATTCCGTATGCCGTCATTATCTGCAGTAAAAGAAGAAAAACAAAAGGTACAAGTTCACTCAATTCGAAGCACAAGATCCGACAAAATTCCTCATCCCAAAGAGCAGCTCGCGATATAACACATTATATACATATATACACATCCAACACGTATACCCGCACCTCTTCCTCCATCATTTGTTGCTAACAGTTCCGCGCTCGCGCAACAATTCTCTCTGTCTCTCTCTCTGCAGAAACCTCTCTCTCCTCTTGTTCTCCGGCTTTATCTACCTCTCACTCTCTATCTTCCCTTTAATTCTCTCGCCTCGACTCTGTTCTTTTTTTCCCGTACCCAAGACACACACACACACACACACACACACACACACACTCGGGCACGTTGCAGGCAAGAATCTCTCGCACACGCAGGACACACCCGCGCCCCCGCGACTCTCGTTTAAATATATTTTTCGCGCGCGCGAGTCTCGAGGAGTGCGAGTTGTGCGCGTGAACGAGCGAGCGAGCGAGCGAGAGAGAGAGAGAGAATGAAAGAAAGGTAAGAAAGGTAAGAAAGACAGCCGGAATAATATTTCAAAATTAATGTCAGTCGCGAGCGAGCGAGAACTCGTCGTGCTTATAAGAACGAGAGAGAGAGAGAGAAGTGTATACGAGGTGAAGAGACTTTGTGTTCGCTTACAAGGCCTGCGTGTGTATATACATATACATATATATATACAGGCAGACGGGTATATATGTATATATACGCGAGCACGCATCTATATATGCCAAGATAAGGACATCCCGGCCACCGAACCTTATGTATATATACATCGGAGCAGCATCAACGTTACGTATAAGCCTCTCCCTCTACTCTCTGAAGCTCTGCAGCTTTATAAAGGAAGAGATCGAGCAGGAGCAGCAGCAGCGGAGTCGCGCCGGTACGACAACGACGACGACGACGACGACTTTTTAAAAGGGAGGAGGCCTTTGTTTGAGTAGCACTTTCACGAGTGATTTCTTTTGTCCGATAGCCCAAGGCCGATATGATTAATCGAGACACCGCTCGGCTGCGTGTATAATCTTCCCGCAGCTCTGACACACGCGTCTCGCACCGGCGCACATTGCAGTGTGCACTCACTCCCCAAAAGTATGCGAGATAGAGAGAGAGAATCTCTTATATACACCGCAGCAGCGGCAGCGCAGGAATGAAGGAAGCCGCGTGCAGACAGAGAGAGAGAGAGAGAGAGAGAGATAATGTTGTAAGCGGCGGAAAACTAGTTTCTGACGAATTACGCATATATACGCGTCGCGCGCGCGCGAGTCTACAGCAGCCAGCAGCCGAAGATTTAAGAGTCGATCGTCGTACCTTCACTGCTGTATATGTATAGCTGTATATATACGCGGGCAGTTGTTAATGGACCAGTTGGTAGCGGCGCTTCTTGGCTACATTCTCGGGCTCTGTGCGCGGTATCTAGGAGGTACATAGTGTATATATATACGCTGATAGGAGAAAACCTGCACAGATGGCAGTCCTCGCTCTTTCTCTCTCTCTCTCTCTCTCTCTCTCTCTAGCGCAGCCTGAATATACACGTTTTTGCACACTATAGTAGAAATTCTTGGGCGCGCGGCGGCAGAAGCTTAAAAGTGCGTAGGTCTGCGTTGTCGAGAGTGGATTTTTTTTTTGTAAATCCGCGTAGTAGCGGTGATGTGCGAGCTCCCGATAAAGTTTCGAGTGATTTAGAAACTGCGGCTCTCTTGCACGTATGTAGTTTGCGATATAGATATGCGGTTTTGGTTGCGTGCGGAAATTGCGACGATCGGTTTTTCATTCTTTCCGAGCGATTAGAAATATTTCGTTGAAATAGTTTCTGTAAAAGAAATTATCGCGTACATACACTGCGTAGAAGAGAAACGCTAATTGTAAGTTGTATTTCAAAAACGAGATAGCCATCATTTCAAAGCTGAAAGAGTCATTAAAATACTTTACACAAGTCAAAATAATGCTATATGGATATATATATATATATAATAGGTACAAGCTCAATTTAAACTTTTTCAAACGTTTAAAGTTTTTTTTTTCCGACCGATCGCTACTATTTTATATATAGATATCTATAGAATATGCATGTAATTCATTTTCGCGTAATTAAATTTTTACGATTAACCGCGAACATTATAAATTACCCGGCCTTTGCATCATGGCCGAAATGTATTAAATTCTTAGATTAGAGTTGAATTTCTTCCACTTACAAAGTAGTTTATATGCAGTTGTGTACACGCCAGTAAAATATGTGGCAGATACATTTGTAACACTGTATACATATAACGTTTTACAGCCTCGGTGCGTACTCGAGATCTAGTTTTTGCGCACTATACCAACAGGCACCGGCGTCATAACCGTTATTCATAGTAAAACGCATTCTAATTGCGCATGGAAATTGTATAAGAAATATTTTTGAACTTACGCGACAGGGCAAACTTATATGTATATATGTATACAAGAGCGGTGTATATGACTGCTTTCCGAGACTCACCTGGAACAGAAAAGAAAACGAAAAGTTGGATTATATGCACTTTTATTATTACATATATATAAAAAGAAAATGATAATTCGAATGTTTGGATGATTGATAGTCTCATCTTCGTCGATCCGTATCAACGTTCGTTCAACTAACATCCCCCGCCTCATTAGCGCAATAACCCATCAAATTACACGCTCAAACATTTACGGCCCGAGCGTTTACACGCAATTAGGCATCTGAATAAAGCAGCAAAGAAGAGAGAGAGGATATCCCACATTTGGAGCAGTTAAAAAAGAAACGCCAGCTTTTCCAGCGATCTCTTATATACACGCGCTGTATATACAAGACGAGGAAGGAGGCAAGGAAAAAAAAAAGCGAGAGAGAGAGAAAGATCGCTGGTCGCTGCGCACACGCACTAACAAAGACAAAAGTGCCATTAAGATGACGCGATAAGGATCCGCGCGCTCTTTCTCTCTCTGGTTGCTCTGCTGCTCTCGCGTGCGGGTCTCTCTTTCTCTTTGCACACACTGCACGCGGAAATTGTAAAGTGCGATGTAAATGAGGAATCTCGGGCGTCGTCGTCGACGATAAGAGAGCTCTTCGAGCGGCGGACTCTCTCTCTCTCTCTCTCTCTCTCGCGTATAAGGGGGAGAAAAATGGCGCCTCGACGTGCGTACAGTTTGCCAAGTGCAAAAAAAGGGACGCGCAGCCGAAGTCTATACTGCAGCTCGCGCGTGCAAGAAAATAAAAGAGGAGAAGGACAAGTTCACGTCTCCGCTTGGACGCTTGGCGCGCATTCCTCTCTCTATAGATATACTATAGATGTGGAGCTCTCGCGAGTATAGCAACAAAGGCCGATATATGTATACGGCAGTCGAAGCTTCGCGAGTGGTAGTTGTTGTGCAGCTCTTCTCTCTCTCTCTCTCTCTCTCTCTACGTATTTTACTTCCGTTTTGCTTTGCTTTTTTCCCTTATACGCGCGAGACCGCGATTTTCTCCGTCTTTGTGTCCCTCGTGTGTGCAGTGCACATAGACATCGGGGGAGGGCACTAAAGAGAGAGAGAGAGAGAGAGAGAGCGATTATCTCGCGATAAGAGGACGAGCTGCTCTCGTATAGCGAGAAAAATTTACTCTCGAATCTCGGGGGGGCCGCGATGTTTGCTGCTCTCGCCGCGTGTTAGCCCGAGCTCGAGCGTATAACACAGGCCTGGCGATGTAATGCTTTTACCCGCGGTGTCTTACCCCCTCGCGGTTCTCCCCTCCACCTTCTTACCTCTCGCGTTATTCACCTTTTACAAAATTAACGCACACGAATTATTCGGTAATAATGCAGAGCTCGCGATTAGCTAAGATTTTGCTCGAATTATATATGTATATATAAAGTAAACCGAGAGTGCGTATACGTCGCACGCGGTGTTCCAGTTTGGATGCTTCTTTTTTATTTCGTATGGCCAATACTTTAGAATGCTTACAATGTGGTAGTAGACGCGTGCAGATGCCTCGGATCCAACGACGAGAGAATGGAAAGTGTCTAAAGTAGTTTCGAGAGCAATTCAACGTACCTGTATACGCGCGTATGTATCAAGAGAGAGAGAGAGAGAGAGAGAGAGAGACCGAATTGGAGAGGTTTGTTATGTAGCTATTGGCAAAACACTCGCGGATGGAAAAAAGCCTACCGAGTGTGTTTGTGTTTATGTGTGTGTACACTCCATTCGCGTAAAATGGTGAAATGGCTTTATGTAATTTCGTCTTCTCCCTGTATATACAGAGAGAGAGAGAGGAAATTCGCATCATGTGTGTATAATACGCCTTTTAAAAGTCGTTGCGCAACGCGAGGGATACACACTTCTTTTTTTTTTTTTTTTTTTTTGTTGCCTCTCGGTAATTGCGTCGTATAGTCGAAGACCCCGAAAGTCGTTCTCCACGCGCAAGAGACTCCGAGAGAATAAAGAAAAAATTATATCGACAGTCTCTCGCATGTGTGTGTGTATAAAAAATCGCGTTTAAAGCGCAGTCATTTGAGCGTAAACGAAAGCTCTCGGGCCCAGACGGAACCGGAGAAAAGAGAGAGCTGAGGAAAAAAAAAAGAGGAAGCACGCACCGCATATATACCTGCGACTGCCTGCAAGAGAGGAGTGATTTAAGAGACACAGAGCGTATACTCGCGTGCCGAATCCAAAATTTCAAGCTGCGCGCACGCGCGCGCGCTCGTAAATTCATCCTTCGAAAGCTCGGGAGGCAAGCGGCCGCGGTCACCGCATATGTATATATATATATGTATATACACCCCGCGCCGAATTGTCAAAATACACGCTCCCAAATTAGCATAATTGCAGTGCCCACGAAACGCACGACTGCTGTGTATAATATAATACGAAAAAAGTAGTTGTAACCCTTCGAGGGGCATAAGAGTCAGTCTCTCTCTGCTATTTTTCAGAGAAAAGTGCGCTAAATCCTAGACCATAGACGTAGAAACGCCGCGCAGACGATAATTTATGCCCGAAATAAGGCCTCGCGGTGTGTCTGTGTGCGTCTGCACGTCTGCGGGAGAGTCTGCGCGAAGAGGAGGAGGAGGAGGAGGAAAGTTAAAGGCCTACTTGTCGGCGGGGGAATATGGCCTGGCACAATGCGAAGGTCGCTTGATTATCAAGTGCCGCTCGCGGGGATCGTGAGAGAAAAGTGTGCGCGCCGACGCCGACGCCGCCGCGCGAGCAAAACGGGGCAGGGACGGAAAGAGGAGAGCGAGAGAGAGAGAGACGCACACGACGCAGGCACACACACACACACACACACACTGCACTCAACGGACATCTGGTGCGCGCAGCTCTTTTTTTATTTCTTTTTTTTTTTTTTTTTTCATTAATAGCAGGTGATTTCGGGAAATTGACTTGTTATTCATGATAGTTCTTTGTTTATAGTGCAGCAGCCCGTTTCGAAAGTTTGCTCGCTGTGTGTTTGCTCGCCGCCTGCGCGTTACGACTTATCCTCGTTAAATTCACCTTTTAATTTCGTTTCTTTTATATATTTATATTATACCAACGCTTAATTCGTTATCGCGCGAATGTTCTAAAATATCGCGTATATATGCACATTGCTGTGTTTATTTAATTCAACGCGCGCGAGCCGTTTCATTATGCATTAAAGTTTTTTTTGTTTATTAAGTATAATTTTAAAAATCGCAAAAGTATACACGTGCGGGAGATTTCTTTGCAAATTAGTCCGCGCGCTCTTTTAAAGTGTTACTTACACATGCACTCGAGAGAGAGAGAGAGTCCGAAATTTACGGAGCGCAAGCGCAATTTCATTTGCTCGCGCGCGCGAGCCACCACGATTCAAAAGACTCTCGCGAGCCGTGGTGGGCTGTTCTTCGACTTTTTTTTTTCCTCCACGTCCGCGAATTGCACAACAATCGCAATAGCTGGCCCATAAAACGTTGGGCTGCAGAAAGAAAAGGAAAGGGCGAGCGAGAGAAATAACCATAAATACACGAAAAGAATCTCGATCTCGGCGAGTAATTAGTCCGGCTAAAGCGAAAACCTCTCCGATCTCTCCTGGCGATATACGCGAGACAGGAGTAAAAAACACACAGAGCCAGGAGCAGCAGCACACGCTTCTCAAACATAAAGGAAAAGAGACACACGGAGAGAGAAGGAATGGCTACGAAGCCGGAGAAACTCGCAGAAACGCGGGGATAATAGAGAGAAAGATAGGTGTATAAGTAAAAGAAAAAGAGAAGCGGCTGCGAGCAAGAGAGAGAGAGAGAGAGAGAGGAAATGGTTCGAGGAACCGCGCCCGCATCGCCGTTTACGGCGAGATTCGTTCATCGATTTGCCCGCCGCCGCCGCCGCCGAGCGCGAGAATTCCAGCGCGCGAATATTTCTCATAAAGAGGACGAGACGAGAGAGAGAGAGAGAGAGAGAGAGAGAGAGAGATGTGCGTGCAGTGCAGTGCAGGGGTGCTTGCTCGTTCGCTTGCTCGTTCGTTCGCTTGCTTGCTTGCGCGGAGAAAAAATTTTTATGTCTTTTCCTCTCCTTCTTGTGTGATGCAGTTGTGTGTATGTATACACACCGCGTGCTCTTCTGCTGCTGACTACTCCTTTACTTTTGGGCGCGCGCGTTTCTTTTATATATACGTCCTTCTTTTTTTCTTTTTTTCTTTTTTTATTTCTCTCCCGCTCCATGCCACGGGCTTCGATTGATTAATGGCGCGACGATTCACGATTTTTCGCCGCAGCAGCCGCGGTTTGCCGCTGCACACATGCACGTATAAGGAGACACCGGGCAGATGCGCAGCGCAGCAACAGCAGCAGCCGGGTTTTCGTTACTCTTTTGCGACTCGCGATTTCTTACTCTTTTGCACGCGTCCCGCTGCTCTCGAGGAGTTTCTTCTTCCTTTTTTGCAGCTCCTTTTCTTAATTTCGTGGCTTTCCGGGGCCGAATAATAATTACGAGCGCCGCGCGGATGAGATAATATTAAGCCCCGGTTATTATTGTCCGCCGTCCGAGTGTGTGTATTTCGAGAAGAGAAGAGAGAGAGAGAGAGAGAGAGAGAGAAAAATTGGGTAAATATTGAAATTGCGACCTTGAGTCGGCGGCAGCACAGCGTCGTCATCCTCGCTTCTTCTTTTTCTCTCCTCTCGTATATTTCTCTCTCTCTTTTTTTTTAAAGGGGGGCAACCCGAGAGTGCATACAATAATTCGCGAGTGCGAGCTGGCGGTGGCTGCTTATGCGACAGCGGCGATCAAAAAAGAAGAAGAAAATAAATTTCTTTATTTTGCTTTTGTCTCTCTCTCTCTCTCGTTGGGAGTGGAGAAAGAGCTGAAGAGAGTTTTAGGTATTACGGCTTTACGTAACCCCCACATCCTCCTTTTTCTTTCGAGATTAAAAAACACAGCTCTCCGCGAGCGAGCGAGCGAGCGCTTGCCTGGCTATACGGAGCGGCCTCTCTCTTGATTTTAAACTGCGCGCTTAACCCGTAATGATATACGCGATCTTATAATATTATAGTAATCATTCATTTAGGTATTGGATATATAAATAATGTCTCCTTTATTTAATTAGAAATATTCTCGGGTTATAATGCAAGATCCGTGCGGCTACTGTGCTGCGGACCTTTCGAAATTCGTGTTTTTTATAACTCGACATCAGGGTAATCGTGGAGAGTAGAAACTCATTTGCGCTTTATGCTGCAGTGATTAAAAAAGTGATTTTCGAAATATCTCAAAAAGTACGAAAGTAGAAGTTCTTTTGCAAATTATTCACGACCTTAAAACCGCTGTCTTTGTTAGTGAAACCTAAGCTGTATGGAATCAAAGTATATTTATTAAAAATAATCCATTCGAGATCGAGAATTCAACTTGTTCAGGAAAGCGCGACGATTTAAAAAAAAAAATTTATTCCATTCGTAGGATTTAAGCCGAGTGAGAGAGAGAAAAAAAACCAGATCGCTATCAAATCAATCACAAACCGTTCCAAGTCCACATATCTTACTTCCTGTTTCTGCGCGCGCCACAGACTCGATCGAAAGGAAAAAAAAATTCTCACCGTTCCCCGGGCACCTATAACCCACACAGAAATCTGCCCGTTTCGCAATGATAACTCCAAAAGCACACCATCAATCACACGTGTGAAATTTCACCGATGCAAAACCAAGCCACGACACACACACACACACACACACGTGAGAGTTCAGTTAAAATAAAGTGAAAAATCTGTGCAACAGCGACACGAGATAGAGAGCGAGGGAGAGCCGATCCCGACTTTGCACCCACACGTCGATATATATATGCATATATATATAAAAGCCAGAGCCGCTCGAAAATGCCAGGGCAATCGAAAGCGGCTGTGGTGCTGCGGCGCATCGATATACCTACATAACCTCTCGGTATCTCTCTCTCTCTCTCTGTCTCTCCCTTCGCGAAAGTGGTAATCTCGCGCGGGCGACACATCCGCATGGCGCGCGAGACTCTCCCGCGAGAGATTGAGAGAGAGAGAGAGAGAGAGGCTCCAGAGCGGCGTCGTGCAACACATTTTGCACCGCCTGCCCATTATAAGCGCTTAGGCGAAAGTAACGCGCGCGCGCCACGTCGCCGACAAAGAGAGCAACACTGCACAGAGTGCAGCAGAGAGATGGGGAAATTGTGGGAGAGAGAGAGAGAGAGAGAGACATGCACACTCTGCTGTGTGAAGCTGCGAAAGAGAGAGAGAGAGAGAGAGAAGGTTGCGAAAGATCAGCCGAGAGAGAGCTGCAGAGGTGGGTATAATCGCGGGGTTTGCATTTTTTTTCTTCCTCTGCACTCTCTCGCTCTCTCTCTCTCTCTCTCTCCAGTGCTTTTTCTCGATTGCGAAATATAGAGAAGTGGCTGGTTTTTTCCTCGGAGGCAGCCCAGCTCGAGCTGCTCTCTCAAATTGAATGCCGCCTTATAGCTTTATTTTTTACGCGGCTCGGCAATTATATATATCCCGAGCGAGCATTCCGCCTTCCACTCTATATTTCCTTCGGTTTTGCGATTTATTTGGAGAGCCGCTGCTGCTGCTGTGGCGCGCGAGGAAAAGGAGAGAGAGAAAGAGAGAGAGATCTAGGTGTTGATTTCTTGCGTGTGTACATGTGCAGAAGTCGCGGTGCACGCGGCTGATGGAAGATTGTCCACGCTCGTCGTTTTATCTGATCTCTCGGACGAGAAGAGATAGTTGGCGACTGATCTAGGTTATGGGGTCCTTGCGGACAGATGCAGGTGAGATGTATTGAGATATATATATATAAGTATGTTTGCGGCGGAGGGATCGTATAGCCGCTCAAAGTCGCACCGCCCGCCAAATATATATAAACAAAATTCTATAGGCACCTTGATTTATATATATATATATATATATGGATAGAAAAACTGCATTTTGATAAATCTGTGAGAAGCTTTATATATCTAAGTTTCGTACGACCCTGAGATTAAGTTTATGATTAATTCTTGTATAACTATAATCCTTGCGATCAACGTTTAATTTAATAGAGAAAGGAAGATATATCTAAAACTTTTGAGCGATAAATCATATTTCAGATGTCAGACGATTTTCTTCATTTTAAATTAATTTCTATTTATATACAATTTAATTTATAAAGAAATTAATTCCCAATCAGGCACTTATGATTTTTTGATAGTATATATAATAAGAAAACTTTTAATCTACGTTTTTACGTTTCCATTTTTAACTTGGTATCAAGTAGGTACAGTATAGTTCAACGTTTGTTTGACAGACGTTCTACAGATTGCAGAATAAACAATAAATGGAAACGTTAGAAATTTCAATTCTCATGCGAGAATCGCTCGAAACAAATGCGAAGCGCCCATGCTGCCCGTAAACAGCAATTAAATTACTTTTGATTGACAACCAACGTATAATAATACTGGAGATCATAATCCGTGTTGCAATAATGGCCAACGCTTATTTACTGACAGAGATACAAACAAATTCATTTCATTTTCTCAGTGCTCGAGAGGGAGAAAGAGAGAAGAAGAGAGTTGCGCAACATCATCGTGCTGCAGACACACAGAGCTCTCGATATAGTCGTTTTCAGAAGTTATAAAATTCAGAACCTCTCATTACTCACGTGTTTAGTCGTTTACTGCCTTCGTCGTTAAGCGACTGTGTGCGGCGGCTCAGTGCAAAAAAAACACACACACACACACAGCCGACAACCGTAATAATCCGACATGCAACAATGTTTCAGCATCATTGTCAATTAATCAATGAATAATTATGATAAACTTTGAAAGCGCGATAAAAAGACCCCACTGTTTTAACTGCGTAAAGCGAACGTACACACCGCTCGTAATTCATCGACTCGGAACTTTTTAAAGAACAAAAAGAAAAAAACGCCAGATTAATATTCGTGCATAAAATATTTATAACTCGGTTACCAGTCGCGCGGTATTATTATGTGCATCGTCCCACGCGAGACTAACTCGAATTTCCCTACAGTCTCGCGCGCAAAAACCAAAGTCACGAGAAAAAGTGTGCTATTTATCCGCTGCGGAGTATAATGTGCATATATAAGAAACCGAAAGTGAGATCGAGAGTGAGAGAAAAAAAAGGGGGAGGGGGGGGGGAAGCTGCAACGAGGAAGAAAGTCATGCGCATGCATGCATAGCAGGAGCGCGAGTGCGAAATGCGCACACCGAGACATAGAGAGAGAGAGAGAGAGAAAAATGGAGAAACGAGAGACATAGAAAAAGAGAGATACAGAAGGACACGCGCCGCAACAATGGATACGTGGGCGAAACGGCGGAGGAGAGAGAGAGAGAGTAGAAAGAGCGCGAGCACAGCGCGAGCCTTTCCTATTGTCTCGTTCGAAATTAAGAGTTTACCTTCGTTATTAATAGTCGCGAGTCTCTCTCTCTCTCCCTCACTCCTTGCGGCGAACCTCTCCCTCTCGGGTCTCAAGGTGGGAGAGAGAGAGAGAGAGAGAAGTGCGAGCGAGAAAGCAGCCGCCGCGACTTTTGATTTACTTCGCGCATAGCAGCCGAGAGGAGAGAAACGGCCCCGCGCGCGGTCTTTTTCTTATTGTTATATAGAAACGAGCTGCGGCTCGGGCGCGCGCCTCCGCCATTCAGTAGGAAAACATTGGTATGTATCAATTGTGCATTGAACAAAGTGGGCGTGCGTTGTTTTCTCCCCCCCCCCCCTCTCTCTCTCTCAAGAGAGAGAGAGAGAGAGAGAG
>UELU01121794.1:12817-30981 GCA_900490025.1 Megastigmus dorsalis
TCTCTCTCTCTCTCTCTGTGTCTGTGTGCAGCGCAGTGAGACTGCATTCTATCGATGTTATAGATTAGCGCGGCCGCGACCGCGAGACTTGCCCGCATGATCTCTTTTATTATTATAATATTATCGTATATATGTAGGAGGAAGGCTTTTGTAAACAGTTTTGCGGATTCGTGAAAATTGTAACGTTGTGTAAAAGTGGTAAATTTCGTGTACACAATTGATTTGGTATATTGGTATAAATTTTTGTATTTTTATATACAAATTGTAAATATATATATAAATTGCGTTATATTGACACTTTGAATTGCATGTTACAGTTGCAACGTTTAAACCAGCATCGCATTGAAAAGTATATAATTTCGTTATGGATTAATCTTGTTACTATCTGTATACATTATAATGTATGCAACTGACTTTCTAAAGTAGTTCGTTCCACTAATAAATAGTAATTTAGCTCCGGCATAACAAAGACTGATTTTATGCATGTTCTATTTCACTGTCAACAGTCGCTCCATTAAAATATAATAATTATTTCGAAAGATTACAATCACTCCATCGATACCAGTTCGTTCCAAATTTCAATCGTAACACATCATCCTTAATATTCCGGACCGCAAGTACATCGTTAACCCAAAAAAAGCCAGTCTCAAAACTCCCGAACAATTAAACATTCTAATTCTCGCTCCGCAGCTGCAGCAACTCGGGCAGTTCATTAAAACTGCAAACGGGCGCAGCACAACTCCTCGCGTTCATCTCTCCCTCTCTCTCTCTCTCTCTCTCTAAATAACCGCTCATAAGCATTACTCAGAGAAAGTGCAGCGCGCGCGCGAACGAAAAGAAAAAAAGGCACAGAGTTACCGCACAACAATAACAATAACGATAACTCGGACCACGCAGCAACAACTGCAGCGGCAACGGCAGCAGCGGCAACGGCGGCCCATCAACCAAATATCGCCGCGCCAATTAAATTCGAAAGTCTGACTCTCTCTCTCTCTCTCTCTCTATCTCTCTGTCTCTTTCTCGCGAGCGCATCCGCAGTCAATCTCGTCGAAAAAAAATATCACACAGAGAAAGAGAGAGAGAGAGAGAGAGGCATAACTCAGGCGACGCGGTAACAATAAAATTTAACAACTTCTTCGAAAACGAGCTCTCGCGTCTATATTCATATATTACTGTATAGAGAGAGAGAGAGATACGCGCAGGACACATTCCCACGTAGGCCGCATAATTGATTTTACGCATAGCAATAAATACATATAGATCGTCTATACACACACTCCCATATACCGCGAGCGAGCGTGCATACGTAATATCTCGGGCGCCACACGGCGGACAATAAAAGCTTGCAATGCTCTCTCTCTCTCGCTCTTCCCGTTTCCTTCGAATAACTCCCTTTCTCTCTCTCTCTCTCTCTTGCTCGTTCGCTCTTGCTCTCGCGTGTACAGATTATAAAAAAAATCCCTCTACCCGCGCGCGGGTGATTTATGCCAATGGGCCGCGACGTTGCTGTACCAGCTCCTTTGCTCTCTCTCTCTCTCTCTCTCTCGCTCCCACCACAGACTCTTGTCATTTTTTCTCCTCTCCCGATTCGAGCTGCGACGCATAAATCGCCTCCATACTGCTGCCGCTGCTGCTATATGCAATATAACGCGTTTTCTCGCGACGCGCGCGGATATCGTATCGGGGGACTCGATCGATCCCCCCTCCCCGTATATATGACATCATAATTATTCAGAATATACACGCGCGCGCCCATACGTCGGTGGAACATCGTTGTCTCTCCTATATATCCATAAAGGAATGCAGAAAGTTCTGTTTGACGCCGAGTCTCTCTCTGTGTGTGTGTGTGTGTGTGTGTCGAGGGACAATGACGTATCGCAAGTGGTGGAGTTATACGGTAGTGTGCAGCAGGCGCATACAACTTCTCTCTCTCTCTTTCAGTCGTGTTTGCTTCCGATGAATATTGGCGCGAGCAACAGACACTCGCAGGCAATACGATATACTGTTATTTTAGATGAATTTCACGAAGCCTTCTTCCCCTCTCGTGCATGTTTCTCTCTGCACTCGCGCGGCTCTCGACGCCTAACTCAGAGCTGCCGTTATATGTGGGTCAGATGGCGCGGCATTGAGACTAGCGTGCAGTGTCACTTTTTTTTTCTTCCTTATACTTTAATTGTGCATCGCAACGGAATTGTGTGTCTGCACGTGATATTGCCGTGGCCATAAATAGAAAGTATATATAAATATATTGTGTCCCGGGCGCGAAATAAATCCTATTATTATATACGCTGCTTTTTGTGTTTTTTTTTTCGCCATCGCGCGTGTCTATGCAGATTATTCGCCTGATGAATATTTTAATACTGCTCAAAAGCGCTGCACACTGCTTATATATATACCCAATTTTCATCAGTGTAGCGTCGGAAATTAATGAGGCACATTTTATGCTAATGATGGATGACGATAAGGATGTGCTTTATAGGCGGCGGATGATGATGCCGCGGGGACGTTGAGAAGTTTCAAAAGGAATATTACTGTGCAGTCGATGCAGCGTTGAAAATCGTTAAATTACGAATAGTTAAGTCGTAATTGATATTCTAATTTACGCAAAAAGTCGCTGCAAAGGATCGTATCGAGATATTCACGAAGGATATTCTCTGATCAATTTCCAGCTGACGTTGATCTTTATATATACACGTAATATCTCGTAGAAAATTAGACAGGAGAGAGTTGTAATTCTTCGCGCGCGCGCGAGTCAATTATTATTCTGCCAAGTGTTCCAACGAAAATGAATTATTTCCGACGCCGCCGTCAAAGTTGATGTACTTGCGAAAAAAGCTCGAAATTCCAAAATCCCTCTCCGAATATCCTCGTAGAGAGTATATACATATACATCCACGGGGAAAGTAAGGATCGAAGAAAGTTGCATAACCTCATAAAGGTCATAATGTTGCCCATAGATATGCATCTATACCCTGCTCGGTATAAAGATAATCGCGCGGAGTAGCTGTGCGGCATCGGTAAATAAAAAAAAAAAGAGAAAAAAAAAGAAGAAGAAAGGATTTCGCTCCGCAGCATGCCACACGATATACGAAAGTGTATACACATAATCCCTCTTTTATTATTATTTCCAGCGTCGATCGCTTAAGCCCGCGTTTATTAAACATTAAATTAATAAATTACAACATTTCACTTGGCCCGTAATGAAGTGCTAACGTGTGGTTACGCTCGAGCGGCGTCGTTAATTGGTTAGTGGTAAATCCCGGTGGATGGCGGCGGCAAAAAATCTCTCTCTCTCTCTCTTTCTCTCTCTCCGTTCAAGTAGGTCACAGAGAGCTATACGTATATATATACAGCAGCAGCAGCAGCAGGCGGCGAGAGGGAAGATGTCGATATTAAACAAAAACACGAGAGACCGAAAACGAGGCGGACGAGAGAGAGAGAGAGAGAGAGAGAGAGAAAAGATAATATAGTTACTGCGTGAGCGCACGAGAACGCGATTAATCACGTCGCAGAAACAATACCGCGGGAGGCAGGGAGGGGGAGAGAAAAAGGAACGGGTGTATTATAGGTTCGAGGAAAAGCCGTTTTACGCGGTCGATGAGGTAACGACGACGACGGGCCCCGCGATTCCCAAGATCCGCGACACGAGAGACTCTCGGGGTAGGAGTACAAATATAAAAAAATGAGTAGCTGCATGGACTCCGAGTATCATCACATGAGCGGCTGCTGCGTCGTGGCGAAATCATCATCGAACTCCTGAAATTCCGGTAAGCGAGCGATTCGGCGAATAACGCCGCAGCCGCCGCACGATATAAAAGAGACCAGCCGCAAGAAGAAGGAGAATGCCGAAGTATATATAAGAAGTGCAGATGGAACGGACCGGTGGACGAAGCAAGCGTGTGCTCGTGACTCAGAAAGAGAGAGAGAGAGAGAGAGAGAGAGAGAGAGAGAGAGAGAAAGAAGATCCTCCAAGTGGGCTTAAAACAAAATAGACAAAAATAGTCCGGCGAGAGAGAGAGAGAGAGAGAGAGAGAGCGAGCATTATGGAAGCATGTCCTTTGCCGGACCCCCGCTGATCGCCTCGACATCAGCATCAGCGGCGGAATTCCTCTCTCTCTCTCTCTCTCTCGCTCGTTCGCTCGCTCACTCTCGGTCTATTATAAATATCTTCACCCAAAGGCTAAAGGCGTGGGACCGACTCTACTCTCCTGTGCTGCTGCTGTTGCTGCTGCTAAGGCCAAGCCGCAGAGCTCCTTCTTCCCCTTCCCCGCGCGCTCCAACGTCGTCTTCGTCGTCCTCCTACCTCGCGTCCTCGTCTTCGTCCCGATCTCTCCGATCCTATTCTGCACGAGTATATATGTATCTGTGCACAAACGTTATACATATGCCCATGCACGTGTATATATGTGTGTGTGTGTGTGTGTGTGTGTCTGTGTGTCTGTGTGTATAGCTGTAGAGCAGCGAAGGAGAGAGAAGAGAGGAACGAAGCCGCTCGCGTCCGCGATCTCCGCCGACACGCTCCACTGGACGTGACGCTCGACTCTCTATCTATCTCTCTCTCTCGCTCTCTCTTGCCCCTTTGCTCCTTTTTCGTCCGAGCTGTGCTGCAGTCAAAGAGAGAGAGAGAGAGAGAGAAAGAGAGGATCACTGACAGATAGGCATTCTTTTCCTCTCGCTGTTCCTTATTTTTCGATATTGATGCGCGATGAGCACGAGAGAGAGAGCGAGAGAGAGAGAGAGATGTGGAGGAGGAGGAGGAGGGTAGGACACGGCAGATCGAGGGTCAGAGCGAGAGAGATAGCAGCCGAGCCGCGCGCGCTGCACGAGCGAGAGAGAAGATGGATGAAGATTGAGGTGGGAGCGGGGAAGCGGGAAGGCAGGCAGGAAAGGAGGTTATGCAGGTTGGCCACCAGCCGCCCGGTAGTTGAGAGAGAGAGAGAGAGAATACCGCGTGTGTCCTTTAAAGCTTTAAAGGGCAATTCCAAGAGAGAGAGAGAGAGAGAGAGAGGAGTGCGTTTGTGCTTCGTTTACGCATCCGTGAATATGTCAATACGAATAAAATGAACGAAGCCGTTGTCTGTGTGTGTGTACGTGTGCGTGCAGAGCGCACACAAGATAGATAGAGAAAGAGAGATGATGTGTAAGATGATTGCCGTTGCGTCAGTATAGGGCAGTTGAGCAGTTCTCATGCGGAACGTCATCATTTAGCTCTTTGATTTATAACTTTGCTGTACACGATCCCCTCCCCCTTATTTTATTTTATACACCATATACAGCAATAAAATAGCTGTTTCGGGATGTTTTTTCCCAGATAGGATCTTTCTCGCTGCCATCGTGCTCGCTGCGGACTCAATCCGGCGTCGCGTCCTCGCCGCGCCTCAACCTTATAGAAGTTACGATTTTTCATTTGCATTTTGCACGCGCGTAAAGTTCAAGCGTGTATATTCCTGGAATCGCGGCGTGAAATCATTCGTGATGGGAGAGAAAGACACGCTGTTCGCCAATCGATAATATATTGGATAAAACCGCTAAATCGGTGGAAATATGATGACGCAGCGGGGATGGGTTTTAAGTATTACGCAAGACTCGCGCTCATCGGGAGCCTGCGCCCAAAAGACTCTTTCTTTTTCCCAATTCTAATCGTTCCCATTTGACTACCAAGTCTTATCTCCCGCGGAACATCAGTGGAGAGGAGGCATAAGAGGAGAGCATTCAGCGAGTCTCGGGCGGAGATCGAGAGGCAAGTGAGTGAGAGGAACAATACGTATATATAGCAACCGAGACAGACATCGAGAGAGAGAGAGAGAGAGAGAGAGAGAAGAAGAGAGAAAAGGATGATCCTCGATCGTGTCGTGCCCCCCAAAGTCAAGATCGAGCCGATCGCTTTCATTTTTCTTCCTCCTCTTCTTTTACTACCTGGGCTACTTCTTCTTCTTCTCTGACTCGCTCTCGCGCGGTCGTCCCTCTTCCTTCTCTCTCTCCTGCTTGTTCTTCTCGATCGCCTTTTTTTCTCTCCCTCTTCTCTCCCTCTTCTCTCCTTCGTCTCGCTCACTCGCTCGCTCGCTCGTTTTGTTATACCTGTCGTTCGGTGACTGCTGCACGCATTTGGGACATTTAATTCCGATAATTGTTACCGACAAGTGCAGCCAGCGAAATCTAGTGGAATCTCTTCGCTTTTGCTCCTCTCTCTCTCTCTCTCTCTCTTTCTCTCTCTCTCTCTCTCTGCGCTGCGGCGGCGGCCCCTCTTCTCTCGTTTCGAGCGCGCTTGGCAAAGGGGAAGAGAGATTGTCAAGTTGAATTAATGGCAATACAATGATTTGTTAATTTGTCAGCGAAATTCGTGAAAGCTCATTCCCCTGCTCTTTATTACGACGGTACGTCATTCCGCACCTTTTGAATTCGCGCGGGGGGGGGATGGTAAGAGTATATCGTTCTCGGCTCGATGTGCACCTGTAGGAATAATTAGATAAATTTGTCGTTGATATTCTTTTACGCGCATGAAGTAGAGCCGATATCAACTTTAATTCCTCGTAATTTCCACGCGGACAATGTGCAGAGGGTGAACAAAAAAACGGCTAATTTTGACCTTCGACGGTCTCGCGCGACGCGCGCGCAAATGCCTACGGAAAATTACGATCAAGATCATAAACCTTTAGCGCCACACTGACATCCAATGCATATTTTCTCTCTCTTACCCGCCGCTGTACAATGTATATTATATGCGCTGTCAAAGCACCTTAACCACTCTAACATTTATGACGCTTCTTGTTCCGTTAAAATGCAAAATATACATATATATTTTAGTATTTAAAAGCCCGGGGAAATATGCCGGGCGCGGAAGGGAAAAGAGTCAGAGTAAAATGGCAGCAGCTCGGACGTGTAATGAATATATCGTAAAAGACAAAATCTATTGTGGGGATTGTCTAAACGAGGGCTTATATAAATTCACGAGTAAATTGTCGTCTCGGCAACAAAGAAATCCGTACCACACAATAAACTCCCCCTCCCTCCTCCCAGAAATGAATCTAATCCGCGAGAGAGGTATTTAAGCGCGATAAATGCATATCCCAAAGATTCTAAGGTTTCCTCGCACCGTATAATCCAATTGTAATCTCGCACAATGCAAGTGTAGGTACCTAAAGGTGCAACATTCAAAGCGAATTCTCGAAATAACAATGATCCGTTTCGCGCGGGGTTCACGTAACGCTCTCTTAGATTCGCCTCTATTAATAGATGAATAGGCCCCCCTCCCACCTCGACAATGGCGTTAAAATATATTTTAGAAAGGGTTGCAAGTCTCTCTCGCTTCCTCTTTCTTCTCGTCGCTGATTTTTTCCCAAACAAAGCACAAGAGAGTGAAAACGGCCGAATAACTTTCACCGAATACCGCGACGCGCGCTGCTATACACAGACAACCCGACTCCTTGTGGGTTAAATGGGCCTCTCACGTACACACTGCACACTGCATATGCATACACTCGCAGTGAAGAATATATATAAGCACCTGACACGGCGTGCACATGCGGAAATCGGTGGCGACGAGACGCTCGGTTGCGCCTGCACTTTTTTCGGGTATATAAAAATGACCTTTTTATCGATTTCCCGGGGGGAGTTCGCAGGCAAAATTTAGCGGCTATATTTCAATTTCTACCTGCAGCAGGAGCAGCGGTGTCTCTGCTCCTCTCGGCAGCGAGAGAGAAAGAAAGACAGGGATAGAGCATCGAGATGCATATGTATACAGACATGCAGAGTGGGAGGCGGGAATATGGGGAAGAAGAATAATAAAGATAACCATAATACATAAGTTATTGTTCATAAATAAACAGTCACCTTATTAAAGGCGCAGTTTTAATGCTCGACAAAAGAGCGGCCGAATGATATAGAAAAGGAAGGGACGAGCCGAGAGCCAAGAGCGAGAGAGCCAGAGAAGAAAGGGAGAAACGTCGTTGTTGGGCGCTCATGTGGGTCTCTCTCTCCCTCTCCCTCTCTCTCTCTCTCTATCTCTCGTTTCTTTATTCTTGCGCGTAGTTTATAATCTTCATTATACCGAGAAATGATAATGCTTACTTTTCGTAATGCTCCGCGCACCACGCGTATTATATATGTTTAAATATAGTTTTAAAGACGCGCGTGCAGGTTTTAAAGTTACGTCGTCGCTCTTCTCTCGCGACTTTTGCAATTATTTTACGGCCCCCAGAAGTAAGTGTGTGCTGCGCGGTGCTTTATTTATATATGCATTTCCGAAAAGGTGAACCGCATCGCTGTAAATTATCGGGCGAGGTTAAACTTGTAATCGGTCCGCGCGCGCGCGGCTTGATTTTTATGTCGATTAAAACACGACAAAAGAGGTACTTATTGTATATTGTACGCGTATTATGAATCGTTCCACATTTTTTAACTTGCAACTCATTTGTTCTCGAAAAGAAGCTTATACGTTTCGTATGGTATCATTGTACTTTGTCGTACTCTTTAAACTTATATAGCTGCCATAATTAATGTTTAATATTTACTTTGGCGACGGGATACCGGTATTTGACATCGAATAATTTATGTATAATTTTAGCAACGAACAACGACAAATTAACTGATTTCAGTTTTCTAGAAAGCCCAAGGCAAGTCATGCGGCGAATCGCAAAAAAGGAGATGTCGCAAAAAGAATCTCTCCCAAACCTGCACGCGAAGCAAAATCGGTGCCTCATGGCACACACACACACACACACACACACACACACACACAACAGATACAGGCGCACTCACACACGTGTATATGCAAGGGCGAGACGGTATGCCGAGTGCAGAGGGAATTCCTCAGCGGCTTTTGTGTGAGCCTCCACCCGAATTCAATGGGACCGCAATAAGAATGAGAGAGTGAGAGAGAGGGAGAAGACGTTCCCGCTGCGAGGGGCACAGAGGCGAATCGCGATCGCCCACGAATATAACGAAAATATGAAGGAGGACCTCGTTAATCGTCCCAAGAGAGAGAGAGAGAGAGAGAGAGAGGATAGTTGGGCAACTATGGGATGAAATGCCATGTGAGAGGGAGAGAGAGAGAAAGAGAAGAGTCTTCGGATTCTTTGGGGAAGTGATCTTTGTCGCTGCGGATGATGGGATCGAACGTTTTTCATTTTTCCCTTACCTTCTTCTTTTTTTTTTTCTCTTTGACTTCTTCGACGCTACGAATGTCATGTTTCTTTTCGAGATAACTGGCCTTATAGTGCTTCCCGTATTATTCGGGAATATTATACGCTGCGGGAATGATTGAGCATTTTGTTTGATTGTCGATTCGGCGCGGTATCGAAATGTCAAAATGGATACAGAGGACGATCTTAGATTGTACCGTATAATATACACCTTTTTTTTTTGTTGTTAAACTCGTAACTTTAAAATCCATACGGATGCTTATACCATAAATATTCATTTGCAAGCCGAACGATACGTTTTACTCGCGCCTTTAACAAGTTCGCCATATAAACAATCGACATATCCGCGCATTGCACGCGCGACAATAAAGTTGTCGTAATGCAGAAGAAAAAAAAAGAGAGAGATCCTCTCTCACGCGGGGGGGGGGGCATGCACATGAAAAATAACTCTGCAGAGAGAGAGAGAGAGAGAGAAATTCCAAAAATCGCGCCGAAGCGCTCCGAGACCCCAACGCGAGCAAAAAGCGAACAACGCCTGCATTTCTCTCTCTCTTCCACTAAGCAGTTGGTCATCATACACATACATATATATACTCGAGAGGTTGCGCGTCTTGTTATGCCCCGACAAAAGCTCGCCCGCGGTGCGAAAGTCCATTGGATTTTTTTCCTCCGGACTTGACACACACACACACACACACGTATATGAAGCGAAAAGAGGTGGACGACGTCGACAAGGACTATAGACGACGAGTGGCTTTTACGATGTCGAATATCGTTTCTTTCTCATAATAAAGGCGCGCGCAAGCGCGCAGTATAGAGTATAGGATGGCAAACGAAGCCGTGAGCGCGAACGAAATGTTTGCGTTTCGGGGACGTCGCGTAAATCATTCGATTTGCCGTATGAATTATTCACGAGAACCAGACAGAGAGAGAGAGAGAGAGAGAGAGAGAACTCGTATTATATATATACGTCTACGGAGCCTATGGGAAAGTGGTGCGCAAAAATTTTTCGAAAAAGTCGCGCGCAACGCATCGATATTTCGTTCTCCGCTCCGTTCTTTTTTTTTTTTTTTTTTTCCTTCAATATATATGAGACGAGATATTTGTCGCGGAGGCTCTATACGAGTTTCTCATGTAAATCGGCTGTATTTTAAGGCGCGTAATTATTAGATAATTCCGTGTAATTGACATTGGCGTAGATTTATTGTCGGGCCCGCCTGTGCGTCGTCTCTTTAGCGATCGCCACGGGAAACTTATAGATAAGAGAAGTATAGCGGCCCTCCGAAATGCGAAGAGAAACGTAATTTGTTCCGATCTATGTAGATTGGGTTTGTTTGTTTTATACGAATTGCTTTGTAGGATACGTGTGTGTGTGAGTGTGCGTGTGTACGGAAGGCTGAATTATTGTGAGTAGCGGAGCGACTCTCTCTTGCATAAATTAAGTCAACAAATTAATAGCGTAGATAAAAGACCGCGTCGCATGGGAAACATACGTAAATGATGGTTATGATCTTTATTCCCGACTTGGGTGCGTGGACGAGGTAAGCAATTATTTTAATTCGATTTGCCGAGGAAGCTGTGGATACAAATTTAGCTCCATCGGAAATTATACAAAATGTATAAAGTTTTATATGCGTATGAGAAATCCCGCTCTCGCAAGAAAAAGAAGAGAAAAGAAGAAGGTTCGCAGCGTAAAACAAACATGATCTTGTAAAATTACAAACAACAGCTCGTTAGTGCACTTGGCTCTCCGGATTTAACAAATCTCTCGCGTCCGTAAATCGAGGAGAAAAAAAAAACCTACACGGAAAAGAAGAATATGAATGGAAGAAAGAAAGTTCAATGGCGCGTCAAGAGGGACCCGATAGAGGAGGCGGAATCGACGAAAAAAGAAAACCAAGAGAAGCAAATCGAAACGCACGCGCACACACACACACACACACACAGAGAGACACACACGCACAAGCAGAAAAGTAAGCGTCCCCGAGAGTCAGTCGCAATCGAGCAGTCCCCGGCCTACAACTTCATTATCCTTAACAAGTCCCTTAATAACGCTAATTCCGAGCGTGAACACGCAGCGGACACGCAAAAAAGTAAGCCAAGAGGAGATCCCGTGCTCTCGATATATAGCGAATTTCGGGACTCGCGCGCGCGCGCGCGCGCCTCTCTGCCTCTCTCGGTCTCGCGCGCGTTCGATGTGTGCAGCAATGGGCGCGCAACGCAAGAAACGACGCGCCGGGAGAAAGGGGAACGGCCAGCGAGTGAGAGACTCGAAAGGCGCGAGCGAAGCAGAGAGACAGAGAGACAGAGAGAGAGAGAGAGAGAGAGAGCGAAAGATGTGTGTATAATGGGAGGCGGAGGAGGCAGAGGAAATGACGAAAAATTTTTCGCGAACGAGGAGTAAATTGCCGGATGGAATTGCTCGGGGTCTCCCAAAATGATTTCTTGTAATACGCCGCGGTGGCTTTGCGACTATACATGCGTGCAGCAAGAGCAGCTGATGGCGGCGGGACGCTTTGACGCCCGTGTATACGTGTGTAAATATTAAGCGTTTTCAATGAAACGTTTTTCTCGTGCGCAGCCTCGGTCGAAAAAGGAAAGAAAGAAAGAAGAAGAAGAAAAAAAATGAATATTGCGCCGCAATTAAAATGTCCCCTCTTTTCCGCGATTTCGCGCGCAACGTTTTACCCGCGAAATAATCCGGCAATTTGTGCGAGGGAGAAAAAACGGTGCGGTGCGCGCGCAGGTTCGTGGAAACGCCGGTCGCCGGCGCGTTGGAAAATGAAGAAATTAAAAAGGCAAATGAGGAGCGTGAAAAGACTCGGTATAGAAATAGACGCGGAGGGAAAAACGTGCGCGCACAGAAACGAGCAGAGTAAAAGGAGTGTACAGGTATATTATAAGGGAGGCTGAGCCTACTCGCTCTCCCTCTCCTCTCTCTCTCTCTCTCTCTCTCTTTTGCGAGCGTTGGTCTACAGGGAGACGAGAGAGGAGAGCATAGCAGCAGCAGCAACAGCAGCGCAAAGTCTCTCGAGCTGGTCCCGAAAGCACTTGGTATGTCTTAACGACGCATGAGTGATGCGCGCCGAGATGAGATGGCATTTTCGGACGAAAGCCAAACACAATTGCCGAGCGAGAGCGAGAGAGAGAGACGAAGAAGAGACAGAGGTAGCAGCACCGGTGCAGCAGCAGCGCGATATCCCCAGGGGGACAGACGGCAGATAATTCATCGGCCACGCGGAATTCTACCTCCTCTCTCTCTCTCTCTCTCTCTCTCTCTCTCGCTCGCTCGCCGCTAAAGACGCCGAACCTTTTGCACTCTTTTCGAATTTTTGTTTCGCGCGCGGGTGGCGGTGGTGGATTTTCACACTAGAAATCCGAGTAACTTATATATATATATACACGCGCACAGAGACTCGCCGCGTAGTGTAACAGTTATATAATTTAAGAGCTCGTTGTGTGCACAATCTAGGTCGCGCGCATTTTGAATTGCCAGTCGTAAAAGTCCCCGGTATGATGATTTACAATCATTAGGCTACGGACACTTTGACAATGGAAAATTAAAAGAAAAGCAATATACGCGGGTATTTGCGAAACTTATACGTGGGGGAAGTATTATTGCTATTTGATATAGGATTGTTAAAAATGTGTTCGATTGTATAGTACATTATATGTATAAACGGGGGCGTGTGGTGGATGACAATGAGAATAAATTATAATCTCCATGGGGAGAGATCGGGTTTATACGGAGTTCCTGCGACATAATAATTGATATTTTTCAAAGGACGCCAGGCTCGTAATTAGGAAATTTCGTGATGGGAATTGTAAATTATTTGGAGAGGTGGAATTTATGCCCCGTGCTGGCACAGTGCGCCGAAGGACACCTTTATCTGACGATCTCGCTCTCGTATCCCGGTATAGGCTTAATCTTTTTATCTCCTTCCCATCTCTCCTACTTTTTCAATCCTTTCGCGAGAGCTTTTCGAACGGCTTATTTATATTTCGGTACATCAATAATTCTGCAACAGCTGCCTTTCTCTTCTCCCTCCTTGTTTTTTTTTTCTTTTTCAATCGTGAGAAATTATAATTTATTTTAATGATCGCCACGTGAAATTAACGATTTAGCAGAAATTTCGGGGGTTCGTTGAACTTCGATGCTATAGATAGTCGATAAGGCACGCAGTAAGTAATTGTGCACCTGACTTAGAACTCATCCTGTTTATAACGATAAAGTGAAGTTGATTTTAAAAACGAATTGCTTATGGTTTTTTTTCGCCAAGGTGAGATTTATTTTATAGTCCTGTACTGGTTATCGATCTTCGATCCAAGAAATTTTTTTGTATCCAGAATAAACATAAGATATGATTCCAAGTAGCTTATTCACAGCTACATGCCAACACACGCGTTCTCCTTCATTCCAAATCCTTCGCAAAAGAATACAAACATATTCGCCGCTTAATCAAGTTCAATTCGCAATATCATTCATATTTAGGGACTCCCAAAACACAGATGATGACTTCATCGGCATACCCTGCAGAATCGTTATTTCAACTCGTACATATACCGGAAAGGAAAAGAGAAAAAAAAAGCCAGTGGCACCACAGCCACACTGACACATTATTCCAAATGCGTCAGGCCGACGCGCATATACTTGCAAAATCGATCTATCGGATCCGAGTGTTCGACATCTCATGAGCGACAGAGAGAGAGAGAGAGAGAGAGAGAGAGTGAGAGTCGATTCAAACGACTAATCAGCCCAACTGGCCGGTCTCCTCTGATGGCTCTCGCTGCGGAGCTCCGATACTGCATTTATTCATCCATATTATGAGCGCTCTCCCGATGGAGAAAAAGAAGTGCGTAGAGGGAGATACAAGAATAACAAAGAAGGAAGGCGAGAGAGAGAGAGAGTAGAGAGGCTCGCGCGGCTGTGCAGAAAGCAAAACAAAAGGAAAGGGGCGCGCGCGCGCGAGAGAGAGAGAGAGAGAGAGAGAGAGAGAGAGAGAGAGAGAGAGAGAGGAGGCTGATGCAGCGCTGCAGTATATAGGCACAGGTCTCGCATCTCTCCGCGCGCAGAGAGAAGGACGAGCCGCTGCGCGACGATGATTATGCGATATACACGCCAAAGTCCAGAGATGGCAATCATAGCTAAATCGGGCCTCTCACTCTCTCTCCCTCTTGTACGCGACGACTACGGCCAAGACGACGAAGACGACGAAGACGACGACGAATCCCCTTGTCAAAGTCGTCACTGCGATATCACGATAATGATCGTCATCATCGTGCTCATTTTTCAACGTCCCAGCAGCATCAGCGCGGCTCTCTCTTCTCTCCTCTCCTCCTTCTCTCTCTCTCTCTCACTCTCTCTCCCTCTGATACAGTACCCGTGATGTGTGCAGGAGCAGCAGCGGACGCGCGCGGAACTCGCGAGCAAGAAAGCGCCCAGCGCGCCGACGTGCACGGATACGTACAAAAGGCAGAGGTAGGAGGAGGAGGAGGTGGAGGCAGAGGCGCGCAAGAAGCCGAAGGGCGCGAGCATGCATTCTCTTTCTCCTTCGGCCGAGAGAGAGAGAGAGAGAGAGAGAGAGCTGGAGACCAGCGGAGAGAGCGGGAGAGAGTAGGAAATCAGACTCGATCATTCTGTCTCGAGAGGAGAGCGAGAGAGAGAGAGAGAGAGAGAGAGTGCAGCGGCAAAAGACAGGCCGAAAAAAGGAAGACGACAAAAACGGGAAGAGCTGCAGATTGAGCCTCGAATAATCATATAATACGCGCAAAAAGATAAAGAGGGAGAGAGAGATAGAGAGAGGGATGAGGAGAGCCGAGTACTACTGCAGCCATATACACGTGTGCACTGAACGAGATATTTTTCGAGGAGGAGTATACGAGCGCGTGCGGTGTAGTAAAAATTAATAAATTTAGAGCCGCTGGAAAGTCTCGGAACGGAGAAAATGGGACAAAAAGATCCCGAGAGATGTCAACGTCCTCGACTTGTCGCATTAGTTTCTTCTCTCTCTCTCTCTATCTTACTCTCTCTTATAGGAGGTAAAGGTAGACGAGAGAGAGAGAGAGAGAGCGAGAGGACATTCAGCGACTGAAAGAACTTGTGATTAAGAGGGTGAGCGCGCGGAGGAACGCGATGACAGAGAGAAGAGCGCAGAGACCGAGACGAAAAAGGTATATATATATATATATATAGGGATACTACGAGGGGAAATGTAGATTGGCCGGCATGGCTTGAATGAGGGTTGTATGACAGAGGGAGGGATACATAAAGAACTCGGATCGCCCGGCCGCATATCAAATCTCCGTGGGCGACATCTCGCACTAATCATCTCGAACTCGGCTAAATATATATATATATATAAGCGTAATTGGTGCTTATACATACTTTCACGCGGCTGTTTCACGGTATACTGTCATAAACTTGAGCTATACGGCAATATAGATGAGCGATCGACGATCGGTGAAAACACCTGGTTAATGGCAAACGAATCGGCGCACAGTTTTCTAATGGCTCGTTTTCCACGTCGATTATAACACAACAAAAGCAATAGATCCATCGCGACGCGCGGCCAAAACGGAAGAGGCCGTTAATCAGCGGTGCAGTGCAGATTAGCGGCGAGATTCACGTGAGATTCCAGGTGCTTGGCAAGTCGCACGTATAGCCTGAAAGTTTTCGCCTTATACACACACACATATATATATATGTATATATATAGGACATAACCTGTCGTGCTGCAGGCCAACAGGTAGCCTTACACACATTCCCAACTAGAAATCTATAAAATTATGCTTCTGCGCGCACACACACACACATGCAATGCACTGCTGCACACCAAAGTCGAGCTGCGCCGTCCTTACTAGGAATGCAACGAAATCCTCTCTCTCATCGATATAACTTCCGCGTATAATTGCACTGATAATCCATAAAAAGGATCTCTCTCTCTCTCTCTCTCTCTCTCTCTCTCTCCCTCTGTGTGTTGCGAGTGCAGGCGCATAGGGTATACAAGCGAAAGTCCACCGAAAGCCGCGCAGCTAATAACGGCTATTTACGAGCGAGAGATGCGAAAAGCGCGCAAATGGTTAAAACCTTCCTTATTGCTCTCTCTCTCTCTTTCTCCCGCTAGCCTATGGCTCTCTCGAACTTTGTCTAATTCCATACCCCGCTTGTTGAGATATTCCTTCAATATAACCTTCGCTGTGCAGCAGCGAAAGAGTAAGGGACAGAGAGAGGTAGAGAGAGATTAGGAGATCCGTACACACGTTATATACTCCTCCAAGTGCGGTGCGCAGAAACACGCGGCCACGCGGCTCAAGCTCAAGAGTTGCGCGCTGCAGGGACCATTGAACCATCGGTCTCTGCTGCGCGGCCGCGCGACTAAAAAAGCAACCCCGAGAGGTATCCTCTCGGGTGAATACATACAGAGGCAAAAACGTTTGGCTCTCTCTCTCTCTCTCTCTCGGTCAGACCGGCCCCGTGTGCATCATCCCCCGAATATTTCACTGTCTTCGCTCCCCTGCCTACTCTCTCTCTCTCTCTCTCTCTCCCGCGACGACGTGCCCCCGCAAAAAGCCCACTTATGGTGCATTCGCGACCATACGCTGCTGCTGCTGCTGCTGTGTGCCTCTCTACCTCTCTACCTCTCTCCTTGGCAATGGCATTCCCGGTGTATCTTTGGTCTCTCTCTCTCTCCTCTCTCTCTCTCTCTCTCTGCTTGATCGGAGCGAGGAGAGGAGGGCAAAAAGCGTCATGGCACAGAGGAGAGTCGGCACACATAAGCGGATCCCACGAACGACTGGAGAGAGAGAGAGAGAGAGGAGATGTGTCTTCTCTCTTTCTGCTCCTGCTGCCGCTACTCGCTTGGTGATTTTGTCGGTGAGATGGCGGTGTGCAGTGCAGTGCTCGATTGGTGTATACCGCCGAAGTGCGCTCTCTCTCTCTCTCGCTTGGCCGATCGAAGAGGAGGAGGAGGAGGAGGAGGACGATGATTAGCGCGGATATGGACTCACCGACGTGTGTGTATATATATAAAGGTGGAAGTCGTCGTATATATCCCTGGTAGGAACGAGAGATAACCCGCAAGAGGAGGAGGAGGAGGAGGAGGAGGAGGAGGAGGGGAAAAAAGGAATGGTCTCAGAAATGTGTCGGAAGATTTCTTAGGTCGTTAAGAATGCAGTGATTATCGTGCGCCTTTTTAAAGGCGTATATTTGTTTATGGCATTTATTGCGTATTTGCGAAGATGAGGAAAGGCTTGGACCCCAGCTCTCCTTCTTCTTCTTTTGCTTCTTCTTGTTCTCCTCTCCTGCCCCTCGGCTTTCTCCCTCTCTCCCTCTCTTTTATATTCCTTTTTTTAGGGAACGATTAGCGAGGGAGAGAGAGAGAGAGAGAGAGAGAGAGAAAGACTTCGCGTGGCTGTAGCTCTTTTTTATTTCGTATTTGCATAGTCCCTGGCTTTTCGGATATGATTTAGCCTCTTGATGTCTCTCCTCTCTGCGCGCGGATATCTTTTCTGAAAGTTCGACTGGGGCATAATTAGGCAGAAAGCTGGAAATGACCGCTTCTTCTTCTTCTTCTTCTTCTTATTGGTCATATATGCAGCGAGAGAGTTCGAATGCATTATATGGGCTTGTTTTATTGCTGAACTTTATGAAATTTTTCGAATCGCGTCTCGCCGCGTAGCCCGAGCTTTTATGCACATATGTATATACATAATGTGCGTCTTTTGAAAATGTTTAATGTTACAGACTGCAAATCGAAAGATCTCTCCGCGGAAAGTCGTATATCGCCATCTGACGACTTGTTATATCGCGATTTTATGGAATTCGCATTTTCCAATTACAACGAGTCGAAGAATATTTTGTGTTGAAGTACGTCGTCGGATATCTCTTTAAACTGGATTTCGAATGTCGTTCTGGAGCTGATTGAAAAGCAACTCGCTGCACACACGCGAGCAATGCGAACCATTGCGGAACTAACAATCATTTTCTCCTACGATGTATAATATAAATATATATATATATATATA
>UELU01121795.1:0-39917 GCA_900490025.1 Megastigmus dorsalis
GAGAGAGAGAGAGAGAGTATAGTGGACCATACGGTCGCATATACCGCACAGGTAAAATCTTGGTGCGCAGATTCTCCCCATGCCTTATTATGTATTTACGAGTAGTGTGTTTATACGTAGCGTTTTCCGGAAATTCCCCCTTGTCTTTTCGAGTTTTGTGGGCGTATTTTCGCATATTAAGAAGTTTGGTATTGCAGTGCGCAGCTGCGTCTTATAGGAGCCAAGTCGAGTCTCGTTCTGCTATAGTTTTTCCCGTTTTCTTTAAATAAGAGAGAAAGTCTCGAAAAGACAGAGAGAGAGAGAGCGAGAGAGAGTTACGCGTCCGCTTATAATTCGCTAGATCGTCGAGCTGCACGAATTAGCGAGCGCGCAACTTTTACCAGCGCCCATCTTCAAGTGGGCATCGTGTGCTTATAGCTGCTGTTCCTCGTCTCTCTCTCTCTCTCTCTCTTCTCTCTTTCTCGCGTAACACACGCTCAGCTCGGCGCTTCCTGCACTGCCAGGAGACCATAGCGACGTAGACTGCCCACCCGCGCTTTTTACAGACCTCTCACGTCTCTCCTCTCTCTCTCTCTCTCTGGCACTCACACACACACAAACGGTAATGAAGGAGGAAACGATGCCGAGTGAATACCAATCGAATCATCTCGCCAAGCTTTTCCTTTGACTCTGTGCTTCTTCTTCTTCTTCTTCTCGTTTTTTTTTTCGTGAACTGAGAAGTATTTTCCGTTTACTTTTCTTTAGAGCAAGTTTAAAGAGTTGAAAGAGTAAAGTTTTGACCGATGTACGTCCTTCTATCTCAAAATCATTAAAGAAATTTTGGTGCTAGAGTTCTGAAAATGATCTGCAACATAACTCCAGCTTATATATGTAATTGGATAAAATTCGATTCTGAATTAAATCCTCCGTATTAATCGTACAGCTCGGAAAGAAATTCTATAATTTACAGATAAATAAAAGCTAAAGTTAACGGAAGAAATCTATTTTCTACAGATTATCATTTTGCAGTCCCATACAAAAACAATAATCGAATAAAAAATATCACTAAACTTGGATAAATTACATTTGATAACACAAACAAGTTAAGAATATATAAAAGGAAGAAAGGAAACAAACGAAATAAGAAGTGAGTTGTCAACAGAGGCTAATTTCGATGAGCCACGCGAAATCACGTGGGGATGGCGAGGACGGTAGCAGCGAGACGGGGAGGCGTGGGGCAAGGTTTTATGAATGAAAACGTTATCGTGCCACTTCCGAGCCCTTCTCGGCTCGCGCGAGTCAGTTGAATTTCGAGCGATCGCACGGCCATTATATCCGTCATGGACGCGTGTTTATATACAATCGCCTGTGAACGAGTCTGTCTGAGAAAGAGAGACGAGGAAATGGTCGCCCGATACGTGGTCTGTCTCTGTGTGCGTGTGCAGTGCACTTCCGAGGATGTATATGCATACTCCTCGTGTGTCTTTCTCGTGTAAGTTTAAGGCTGCTTCACATCGCGCGAGATAATCGTGCACGAGCGCCGTAATGGTTATTTTTATTCTTACTTCTATTTTTAGCTTCGTGAAATAGCTATCGGCTTATTCCTGTTACGCGACTGATCTATGATCGGTTGCATGTAATTATACAATATTTTGATTGAATCCGGTTAACAGTGACGTGCTTTACAAAACCATATATATTTAAAATGATGTAGCGTATCAAAGAAAACATTTTCGTTAGACGAGTTCTTTTGCTACAATACGATGTAAAGTTTTCCGAAAAGCATACACGATTCATAAGTGATTTCGCAATAAATCTAGCGACGTGTGAAAGACAGTCTTAAAAGGCAAAAAGTCAGGAAGCAGGAGGCCGGTGTCCGGCTGCGTCCTCGCTGCGACGTCTTATCGTTATATATATATACGCTGCAACCGAACACCAGCCGGAGGCTCGTCATCTGTGCACGAGCGACTCAACACGTTTTTCGCCCTCTCTCTTACACACACGTTATGTACACTTACATCGGCGACTGCCAACTTCCGATTGCGGCGAGCAAAACTTTATCGCTTATCCATAAGAGAAAGAGAGAGAGAGAGAGAGAGAGAGAGAGAGTGATAACGTACACCGCCCGATTTGTTTTCCTTTTCTCTTATATGCCATTCGCTTCTTATTTCTATATCGTATCGTTCCTTTTCTTTTTCGTTTTTATTATTTATTCGCGAGAGCCGAATGAAGCGCTTTGTACGACGGCGGCCCGCCACTGATTTACAACTCGTTACGATTATGTAAATATTTTTCTTTGCGCATGTCGAGTTGAGCTTTTTGTATAGCTTTGTGCGCTTGTCTCTGTGCGTGTGTGTGCGCGGGGTAGGATAACTGTTTGTAGGTAGATTAAGGCGACAGTGGAAATTTATAGGACGTTAAAGTGGCGAATTGTAACGTTGAAATCCGAGAGAGAGATGTTGGTAGTTTACAAAGGATCGAAGAGATATGTTTATTTGCTCGTCTTCGCCGTTACAATAGTAAAGTGTTCGAATCTTTGCTGAGTGTGTGTATATATACAGCGATAATGTAAATGACTTGTGTACGGACGAGAAGATAAACACCGCTCAAGATTAATTCATAGAGCTGCCAATTCTCAACTTGTTACGACTATTGACTGTAAGGATCCATCTCGATCGCTTGCATACATACATATATTATCAATTCCAATTGCGAAAGTTCGCATCCACGAAGATATAACACAATATACCAATCGTGTATTATCGAAAGCTTCGCCGAGAATACATATATCGCGTACACTGTATAAGACGGGGGTCCGATCTGCGCAAGCGTGGACCGGAAGTGAAATGTCCTCGCGGAATGCGCTTATGCGGCAGCTGTTGTAGCTCGCACAAAAAGAGACGCAACAAAACGAAGTATATATAGGCGCGCTGCAGAAGAGCTTCGCCGACTCGAGAGACAAGTATATAGCGTAATAACGAAAGAGTTGAAAAAGAAAAGAATCGATGAGCTATCCGCACACGTACACATGCACACAGAGGAGCGCGCGCGTGTCATGCGCTAACACACACACACACACACACACACACACACACACGACGCGTGAGCGCGCGCAAATTATATCCAAGTCAACGGTTTCGCCTTCTGGGTTTCTGGTTTCCGAGTGTGTCCGCGCATCGAGCACTTTCTTCGGCATCGCGCTCTCACACACACACACACACACACACACACACACAGACAGACAGACACACACAGACAGACACGCGATGTGCATGCGCGCGTTACCGTGGAAAGTATTCTTTTTTTTCTGCGCGCGCTCTGCGGAGGGATTGCGCAAGAGGAGGCGATTCGAGAGAGCCTCCGCCGACCGATTAAACTATGAGCCTCGCGAGCTGCCGCCAATCGACATCGGAATCGCTAATTTCTCGTGCGGGCTGCCTTTTTTTTTTTCATTGGCGAGCACAGCTCTGAGCACAGGGGCGAAAGAGAGGAATCCTCGAGTCGTCGACACGGCCGTAACGTGCAGTGGCGTAAACGTATCGAGATTTTCCTTTTTTTTCTCTCTCTCTCTCTCTCTTTATGTAACCCGCGCGCTAAGGATGGCTTATAGGCTGTACTCTCCCTCTCGCTCGCGAATATAATTGCCGTGCCGTCTTCTTTTTTCCCGCTTTTCCTTTTTCCTTTACGAAGCGTCTGTGCTGAGGCTTTAGGTGACTTATTGCTATACCTGCAGTATTTCGTTTCGATGGTAAGGGATTTTAATAGTACCGGCTGAGTATCGATATATAATTTAATTTATCCGTTACAAATAATTGAAATTATCGTGATTAATCAGAGTGGCTAACTGGAGTGACGTTACACGCTTAGACGTTTTATCAAGCTTGCATTTACACCGATCCTGTGTCACTGCATCTTTTCACTCCTTTCCCACTGACGGAAAACAAAAAAGAATCATTCGCTAAAATGGAAACGGCATTCGGAAGAGTCAAAAGGTGTGCGGAAGGAAAGTCGCGACTACACTATATATATATATATATATATATATATATATAGCAGCTGAGAGAGGAGAGACAGTGTACAGTAAGTACACTCGTAGAATAGAGACACGCTTTTGTCTTGGGATCGCCCATTTGAGCGCACTGCCCGGCATAACGCAGTTAACGAACCGTGCAGCCGCGAGGCTATATACTCCCGCGCGCGCGCTCGTAACTCTCATCTCTCTGCGCTGCTGCTGCTGCTGCGGTTCTTCCTGCTTCGGTGCTAAATAATAACTGATGCTGCTGCTGCTTTTCGAGTCTCGGTTATGAGAAAGTTTGAGAGAGCGGATGGAAGTATGTGCAATTATTGCACTGAATCTTATGTCAGAATATGTGAATTTCAAGGGCTTCGAATGGAACGCAATTGGAATTTAAGCTTGGTTTCTTTAACCGTTTGAAAGTTGAAGGCGATGGAATCTTAAACCTTTTGGACATTGAAAATAATATTATACATTTCAAAATTCGTTAATTCGGTAATCGACAAGTTTTTTCGAACATGTTATAACGATACACTCGGCCGGTGAATAGCTAACGATCGATATATAACTCCTTGGTCTACAGCAACAATTGATACGTATATATATATACATGTAGAAAACGAACTCGCCGGATAATAAATGCAGCGTATAGACGTTACCGAACCGCTCCGTTAAAGAGCGGCGGTTCGGGCAATTTTCGCCAGCCTCTCTCTTTCGTCTGGTTGGAAGAGCAGAGCGCACGGAGACCGGAAGCAAAGTCGGACTGCACTGCACAGAGGCGCGCGCTCTCCTACACGGAAAGAAAAAAAAACGCGCGGGCGGGCATATCTCGGAAGCGTCGTTGGCTAATTCGCGGAAAGAATTGCGCCGATTACGCCGAGAGAGAAAGGGAGTTCTACGCTACGAGCTCGAGATCGACTATAATACACTTATGCACGTTTGATCTCGTGTTTAATAGGGTCGAGTGATTTGTTTATATGAAATTATTGGGCGTTGATAACGGTTTTGCATGAGCGGGTTGTTGATAATCTTGGCGTATATTATATGCGAAGGTGGATGTATATTGGAATTATTCAAATGCCCTGCGATTAATGGCGGATAGACGCGCTTGACCGCTAACGCCACGCTGAGCGTTATGACACTTGTGGAACAGTTGTCTTACGTAGTTGTTTTTGTTGGTTCATTTAAGGATTCTTCGGTCGAGTATCGAGCATAATCTTTTCTTAATTGGAATAACAAACAATCGAAACTACCGCCAGTACCGTACAAATTATAAACTAACAAATAATCTCGATCCACTATTTAAACAATTATTATAATTCTGAAAAAGATTCATTATTCATTTGCGGGAAAAGGGCAAAAAAGATCCGCGTCCGCTAAGATGAAAGAATCCATACGTTTCTCTCTTTCTCATGGACGTTATACTCGTACCATCTTCATGGTTTGCCGGACAAACGCGAAATATGTATATATTTCACTTTCAAATCCGCCCGAGGCGCACACTCATACTCACGCACACACACACACACACACACAAACTCACAGACATGTAGATGTTGGCGCGTCAAGATAAGCGAAACGCGAGCTCCGCGCGCGCGCGCATACATATATAGGAAAGAATCGAGCAGTCATTAAGATAAGAGCCGAGCGGCTCGACGCGGAGGTAACCGTACTCGATTCTCTCTCTCTTTCTCTCTTTCTCTCCCTCGTCTATTTTCGATTCTCATCTTTTCAGGAACGAAAGCAAAAGCTATCTCTCTAAGCTGCTATATGTATATGCATCAAATTCTTTTTTGACGATTCTTCCTAATTCTTATGCATGTATGAACTATATTGCTGTAATTCTACACGCGATTCATTCGACTGCTTATAATTTTGTACGTCTTATTGTTTAAATCTTTTTCCAAGATCGTATTAAAAGATCATCACGAATGACTCGAGTAATAAAGAAAATCTATTTTTAATAAATTAATTAAAACGTTTCGCTCGAAAAGATGCAGCTCCGGAATGCATCAATATTCACTGCACATTAAAAATTCTGTGCTCCTGCGATAATCTCAATAGTCTCTAATTCCACTAAATTTATCACTAAACACTCTATTTTGGCTTCAAATGTCAATTATACGCATTTTCTTTTTTAAAAAGAGTGAATTATTTTTATCTAGACTCAAAGATCTTTTATCGCCCTATTTGAGTGAAAATTTAAATTTTACTCTCAGCTAATTAGAGAGATAAAAGTGATCTTTTTTATATGAAATTAATATATACCTAGTGTAATTGATTCCTCAATAATAAACGAGTGATACTCTCATAATCGCGTTAATTTGAGAGTTATGAACAAAATAATGAGTATCCGGCAAAAACCAGTAATGATATATAAGTGACTTGTTACTAACGAGTCATGTTACGGCCTGTTCGAATAATATTTACAAATACAATAATTTCTGCAGGTTCGCTATTAAAAGTGATCAATGAAGATCTCGGGCAGAACTTTTATTCGAACGTAAAATCAAGTGCTTTAGTTTTGCAACGACCAATCCCAAATTCTTGTACTTTACCTCCAAAAATGAAAGCACGTCCTATAAATCATCACAATTATTTCTTTCCTCGAAATACACAATAAAATAATTTCTCGCACGCTTATCGCACGCGATCTTATCGCTCAAAATCGCAGCTTTCTAAAAAAAAAAAAAAGATAGAAAGAAAGAGAAACAAAAAAACGATCAATTCACAAGAAGCTGCAAAGAAAAGAGAGCATCCAAACGAGTATATATAAAAAACAAGAATAATAAAAGAGCGAGATAAGAGGCGAGAAACGAGACGCGCTGTATATAGAGGAGAAGATTAGTGAAGGGAACGCGTGGCGCAATTTCGAGCTGCTGCTGCTGCGCCTTCTTTTCGCCTTCTCGTCGCGCAGCATCTGCGCGCGTGTCCGCGCGTCTCCGACGCCGCCAGCACCTGTGTACACGGACCAGTTATCTCTCTGTTTCTCTCTCTCGCTCTCCCCGCGCGCTTTGTTGTGCCATCGACATACTTCCAAGGAACATGACAGCGATGAGCCTCGGCTTCATGTGCACAGCTGATGTACGATGTATGTATATATACGGATCGAGAATTAGCGCGGTATATTATATCTCGTAAGACTGTAGCACGAATCTTGCGATACCGACAGTTGTTTTTTTTTTTATTGCGCTAATTTCGAGCGCTTTTTTATTCATGAAAGATTTTCGATCATTTCGATGATTTCGTATATACAAATTTAACCGAAATGTTTGTACGGTGCAAGAATTTCTTTTTCAAGGGAATTCTGTTGATTTTTTCCAACAGATTGAAGTATTTTCATCTGGGACGCTCTTTGAAAATTAACAGCAAGCACGTGAATATAATTTTCACTATTTCACTTCGTCGTTTGCATAAAATGTGCAAGTATGGTCATATAACTTTAGAGGTACCCTCGTTTCACGGAATATTTAGAACATAAGCTGTGGACCCCTGCATCGTCTAGGCCTGCAAATGTGTCGGTAATACCCTGCGCCCTCAAAATCATCTTATATTATACGTGCACGTTGTATAGCCAGGTAAAGACAAAAGATCTCCGCCCCGGTAGACGACGCGACGCTTCTCACTTCGACCATTTCTACACCAGGAATAAGGTAAAATAAGATCTTATTCTTCCTTATTTCTCGTATACATATAGTAAGATATACTTATACCTATGTTATATCTTATTCCTTGTTCCTTATTCCTTTAGCGTGCGAAAGCCCTTTATTCTTCTAAGAAACCTGTTCGAACGTGTCTTGTTGCAATACTGCATGCGGTACAACAACTGCAGAAAGTTGCAAGAATATAGAATGTTCTTATTAAATAAAAATTAAATTTGTTAATAGATCGATAAACCTTATAATAAAATTCTTTAATTAAACGTTGATAAAAGAACGTGTGATTACTGCTTTTAGTATGCGCAGAAATAAAAAGCCGCAGAAAGCTGTATTTTAACTCGTTGATTGTAATAAAATTCATTATTAAGCCTATTTATCCTCATTTATTTGCTTTATCAATTACACGAATCCTGTAAAACTTTCAATTGCAATTATAAAAATAAGTTTGCAGTAATAAAAAGTCAAATTTATATTTGGCATCGATGAGTTCAGCGCTATCAGTAATACAAATCATAGTTTTAAGCATTATTATTTTGAAAATATTAAATTAAATTAAATTAAATTAAAAGCAATACATGCAAACACGTCTATTGCAACCACAGCTGAAACAACTCTAAACCAAAGTGACTTTTTCTATTCAGGTATCGCTCGACCTGTCGAAATACATATGTCCACACTTTCACACACCCACCGCGACATCGGAGCATCACTCACAATCCAACCAATCGCAAATTATCAAATAGGTATAGCGCACTTCGTCGCTCGCTCACCAGGTCGCATGCAGAAATTCAAATATTTGACATTACACGCTCGCTTTGTACGGATTGTATTATTAATAGAAGTGTCGAAGGCTGGGGTATAAGAGCCGAGAACAAGATTTATCATCTCCCATCGAGGCGAGTGAGTCAAGGAATTTTATCATCGCGCCTCGGCAGCCGCGCGGTCCGATAAACGCGAGAATAAAGAGGAAAAAAAGAGAGTTCTCGGTGCGAGGAGAGAGAGAGAGAGAGAGAGAGAGATCGACTGTAGGGGGGAACGAAAACAACGGCGAGGTGGGATGACGCGATACGCGAGAGAGGAGAGGGAAAGAGATGAAGTTGGCACTTTTTTTCTTGCTCGCGACGCGCTGGTGAGAACATTGTCGGCACGTGCGCTAGCCTCCGTGGACTTTGATGTCTGCGATCTATACCTGCACCTGAGGACTTGCGCCGAATCAAACTGCTTGTACCACGATGAATTGTTCTGACTTTACTCTGGATCGGGCAACCTTATTATATCTATATAGCTATATATGTATAGGTGTTGTACACAGCGTAAACGCTCGGAGCTGCGCTAGCGATGCGTGCACGACGAGAAACGGAGAGTGACGAGTTTTTTTTTCGTTTCTTTTTGCGGAGTGATTGTGCGAGTCGCTCGAATCGAGTTTTACGACGCTCTAGTGATTGCCAATCGCATTGAATGATGCATAACTTGATTCCTCAGTTTAATAGTACAGACGATCATAACACTCTTAATTAATTACGAAAGTTGTTAATTAAGAGTCTCAAAAGTCGATAAGTATGTGTATTAGACGCTTAGGTATAAACTCGTGATGTATTCGAATATAGGTATACCGACATTTTCTGATAGAGCTGTCATGTGTTTACTCGACCGATCAACATTCAATTTATCCAGAATCCCAGAAGTTACACAAAAGTAATACTCCTACACACACACAGATCAAGAAAGAAAAATATTTCGCAGAGTATCTTTGTCCTGGAACATCTGTGACAAACGTAGTTCTAATCGTAAGATTTTCTGTATATACTCGATAATAATTTATGACTTGTTGCGTGAGCGCACACACACACTCACACATGCATAAATATTCTATATATAGGTGGCTTCCTCAGAGACACGATTACTAGTGCGCATGTGACGATTTATTTTTCCTCTCTCGTTTCATTTCTCACCTGATCGATGATTTATTATCCGAATTAATGACGCGACAAGTCACTGTAGGATATCGAGTTAAATTTTTAAAATACATCCCTTTGCAGAATATTTACCACACATTCAAATATTTCTTATATAGACAATAGCAAAAATAAAGTTTTATTTTTGCAATTAAGCCATACGTATTCTCATTATGAGTGATATCTTTCACTTTCAGAATCATTTTATAAGGGAAATATATTAGAACTGCAGAATGAGATTGGCTGTTGAAAATGGAGTGAAAAATCAAAATGTATCTTTTGCAAGTTTTAAGAATATTTGTATATATGCTTTAAATATGTACAGTATGTATGTTAACTTTACTTAACAATTCTGTAATTGATAATTAATGATAATAAATATTACATTGAATTGTTTATATGGTTGATTATCAAAATATATAATGTATATATAATTGAAATAAATTATATATCATAAATTCTACTAGATTATAAGAAACAATAATGAGCAAAGCAAAATTAAAGTTGTATTGTAGTTTGAAATCGTTAATAAGAACATCGAGTCAATAGCTATTAAATAGAAAATTATGAAGCTCGCGTTTAAACATCAGCTACTCCACTCACACTGGAAAACAACTCCCAAAAATCAATAATCTCTAAAATAGTCAAAGTTAAGAATCGGTCGAAGCGGGGAAAAAAAGGGGGAGGCGCACATACACAGAGAGTGAGAGAGAGTGAGAGGAGAGAGAGAGAGTCTCGAGAGAAAAGTAACCGACACTCGGCTACAGGAGAGCCAAAGCCAAGCCGCGATGCAGAGGAAGCAGGTGGTGCAGGATATACGGACCCGCCGCAGCAGGTTGCAGCTCTCCGCGCGAAGCCGCATCGCGCGCAAGTCTATACGAGCCACAGGGTTCACGGCCTCGTTCTTTTTCGACTCGGGACGACAAGTGGGATGTGCAGGGAAACTCCTACGCTCGATTCTTTCATTATCCAGATGTTGCATCTGCTGATTCGATCGAACGATATAGAGCGAAGAATTCAGCTATATAGAGCCCTTGGAAAAATGTTATTTTTGGGACTGTGATTCAGTTGGCCGATTGATTTACTCCATTCTATGTTTCCTGTTTATGAGTGGAACTGTTTTAAGAATAATCGTGATAATCGAATGAAATTGTATATTCACGATAATAGCTTTGGAATCATAATCTATAGCATTGTTCTTCAAATTAAAGTCTAAGCCGACGCTGTTTATTTTCTCGTATATATCTTTCAAATCTTCTTTAAGCATAATCGTGATAGCGCCTAAAGCGCTTAATTCTCCGCACACACATCTAGCATCTTTATTGTACAAGGCGTTTGAATCGGTTGACTCGTACCTCGAAAATACCACCTAAATACAAATGAAAACTATATGCCAGCCACCGACAACGATTCTTAGACTCGCAGCATATTTCTTACGAATCGACTTTTAAGATTCTATTATTAATCTAAAAAAAGAAAAGTAAAAATCAAATAGAATTGGATCGGACGATAAGCGTTCCTATATATACGAGATATATATATCCGGTTCTATACCAGCGCGAAAAAAATCGATGATAATACACATACATACAGGCATACACTACAGGCAAACAGTCACAGGCTGTACAGATAAAGTAGCCGAGGAGAGTAAGAGAGACCGTGACCGGAATCCCCGTAAGTCTTCGCATGCGAAGAATCGATAATACACACGCAACGCGGACACACACACACACACACACACACACGAGCGCGCGCGCGCGCGCACACATACGGACGAAAGTCAGTGTCCGTTGTGCGGATGCTGAGATTTGGCTGCTGCACTACCGAGGCTTCCCTCTTATACATACACGTATACATGGATAGCGTCTACCTGTCGTTTCCCTCCGGCTCGCTGCAGCCACAGGACGATGACACGCGTGTTATAAGCGTCCGAGCAACAGGAAGGGAAGTAAAGAGGATGAAAAAAGAAGAAGAAGAAGAAAAAAAGACGAGCGAGAGAAGACAGACCGAAGCGAGACATATGTTGTGTGCAGTGTATCGCTCAACCTGCTGCAACAGCGGCAACAGCAGCAGTCGACGAAGACGGGGACGAGCTCTTAGGTGTATGCATTCCGGAGATGCGGAGACGAGGGCTTGTATGAAAGAGCCGCGAGTTCCTTTCTTTTTCTCCTCTCTCGCGTTGTTTCCTTTCTGTAGCCCTTTTTTCGTGCGCCCGTTTATGTCTCTCGTTTTCTTTTTTTTTTTTCCTTTTTTTCAAGTGTGGACGATGTGCTTCGAGATGAGGGATCAGGATATTTGAATAGATGAAGGCAATCTGTTATGCACTTCATTCGTCGAGTGTTTATACGGATAATAGATGATCTTTCGTGCGCGGTCCATGTTAATTTCGATATTCGTTCGACCAAACTCGAATGAAGTGCTTTCTTTCTTTATGAGACTTGCGCTACAAACGTGTATACCAGAAATGGACTGTTGTCAGTTTATACGATACTATGTCCTTTATTTTTTAACTTTTTGGTTCAAGAATCGAGTACCGATATGATTTATTTTTTTGAGTTTCTTGATTATTTAAACAAAAATATTACGTGCAAGTTCTTTATGAAATTTGAAAGGCAGTATATGCTTATCGGCTACAAGATCAAACGGTAAAACAAAAAAGTTAACCTACGCGTGGTGTTCGGATGAAATCGCATACACGTATAATCGTCATGATTTCGATATATACAACTAAAAACTCCTAATAATAAAACTGAATATTATGTATGTAACGAGACTCGCATGAGCGCATAGAAACCTGAAAAGAGTATAAAGAGAAAAACGCGATTCGTTTCCCAGCCGCATCACGATCGAGCATATAGAAAGAGAGCGACAGGTTGGCCATTATCCGCATACACACATATCCCACTGCTGCAAAGCCACCCACATCTCATTCTCTCTCGTGTGAGTAAGCGCGCGACCGCCGTACACACCAGCAGCACAAAAAAGCGAACGTTCTCTCCGCGAAGCAGCATCTATCCATTCTCTCTCTCTCTCTCTCTCTCTCTCTCTCTCCCATTTTCTCTCTACACAACAATGCGAGACACGGCACACTAGGATGAGTCTAACCCAACGCGGCTCTCGCGTCATTCGCTGCAGCAGCCACATCCACCCGTAATACGCATACACACCTTCTATGTGCGGCGCTACGTTGCTGCTGCTCTACAGAGAGTCTCTCTCTTTCTCTCTCGCGTACACGAGCGAGTTCACGTGTGCGCGCGCGCGTGTGTACACACGCGGTCGTACAATGGAGAGGGCCCCCTTACACAGGAAGTCGGGCTACCTGTCTCCCACGACTGATGCAGCAGCCTCCCGAACGCGCCGCCGCCGCGGCTCTCTCACGTGTGACTGCGCCGACTGTGCGCGTGCACGAGAGAGAGAGAGAGAGGAGAGCTGCGCCGAGCAAAGTGAGAGAAAAAGTCCAGGGAGGAAGCGAGATACATCGAGGCGCTGCGTGTGCGTGTATGTGTGTTTGTGTGAGAGGGACAGAGGAGAGATGGACGGATGGAGAGTTGACTGAACGGAGGTTGCGATGATGGTAATGAATCCGGCGGCGAAGGTAGCCGACTCAAATTCAAGGAGAAAAAGTCGGCTATTCGTTAATGCGAATGCCGCGCTCGACTATATACGTGTGGTATAACGCTACTCTACATATATATATACTCTGCCGCAGCTGTTTAATGAAAACTGCGAGATGTAGCGAAGGGCTTTTATCTTATTTTTCTTATAATGGTATACATTACCGCAGTTGGTAAATGAATAAAATTGACAAGAATGTGATTCTAGTTAAAAATTGTGTATCACAGTTATTCTAGTCAGCCTCTGAAAGAAAAAAGAAGGATCGCCTGTATCACCGACTCTCCGCCGTTTCAAAGGTATTTCTCGTGTCCACGCACCGATGGTACACGAGGTATATAAACAGAGAAGAAGAAAGAAGATTTCGAAGAGAGAGAAGAGAGAGAGAGAGAGAGAGGCGCACAACAACGACAACGTGCACGTTATATAAAATCCCAAAAATAAAGGAATACACACGGAGAGAAGAAGAGAGTCTTTTGATATGTCCACAGACTTCTCTCTTGTGGACGCCAGATTACAGATCGTCAGAGACTTTATACGCAGCTTTCTATGCCCTTCGTGTAGCCTGCACGGTCAATCTCTCTCTCTCTCTCTCTCTCTCTCTCTCTCTCTCCCTTTCATCTCTCGACTATACGCACGCGGGACGAGCCCCGAACGCGACAGAATTACGAATGAGCTGCTGTGTGTATAAGTGCGTGCAGGTTGTGTGTGCGAGAGAGCGAAAGACGGACGCAGATGGATGGCTCGACTCTCTGGGAAACAGGTGGAAAACGAGATGCGGTCCAGACAAATTCGAGAGATGCTCATTTTTTCTTTCTTCACCTTCCTTTTTCCTGCTCTTCGGGAGACGTTTTTCTTTTTTTTTAGAGAATTTTTTTGTGTATGCTTTCGGCGCACGAATTCTTTTTCGGATGGTTTTCGAAGGGTTGACTCAGAGGCTGCTGGTAATCCTTGTAACCGTGATAAAGTGAACAAAATATCACTATTTTTTGCTTTCTCAAAAAGGAAGCTTTGTATCGATGACAAATTAGGTTTCAAAAATGCTTAAATACATTTTTTAACGCCATTAGAACAAACCTTTCAAAATTTATAAATCTAAAATAAATCATTTAACTTTTATTTAAATTTTTGGTTATGCTAATCTAAGATATAGGAACATTAGAATTATAAGTAGAGGATGTTAAAAGAAATATTATAGATTTAAAAGAAGTATCGTATAAAGCAAATCTTAATAAACATATAATAGATAGCAAACGTCATGTATAATTGTTAAAAAATATATTCGAAATAGTAAATAAATTTATATTATTAGTTTTTATATAAAGGAGATTAAATAAAAATTTAAAGAATGTATATTTGAAATGAATAACATAAAATTACGACTATTTTAAAATATTCAAATGTTATTCGAAGTTTGAATATTCTATGGTTTTTGGAATCGTGGTGACTTTCCCCAGACCCTATGGATAGTGTAAACTCCTGAGGTGAAAAACGAGTGTAGCATAAACCGATTTTTCAATAAGGCGAAACTCAATACATGAATAATTGCCTATCGGCATAATAGGCGCCACGTGTCATCCGTTAACGATCTCGCACCTGTGCAAAAAAGAAAATCATCAGCACCTTCAGCATCAACAAAAGCGAAAAACTAATCGTACTCGACTAGATCCAGTTATAGCCACGTCCAAACAACTCGTCAAGCGCAAACACACACACACATATACGTGTAGAATCGCGCCACGCGTACGCTCCGATTATTAGTGACAAAACTGGTCGGGTTCCTTCCTTCCTACAATACACATATATCTCTCACCCCAAATGGAAACTCGTACGTACAACCACTGACGAGGATATAATGGCAGAGGACAAAACTAGCGAGTGGAGGTGCCGAAGCAGGTATGTTTACACGAGCGCGCGCCCACCATGTGTGTGTGTGTGTCGGACACAGCTGTCACGAGGCAAAAAGGTCTTTGCTCCACTTTGACCGGCTCGCATCTCTCTCTCTCTCTCTCTCTCTCTCTCTCTCGCGCGCACGCGCTTTTTTCGTCGACCCTAAAGCTCCCGTTTTCCTTTTTCTCGCTCGGATGTAGTTCGTTGTGTTGGTGAAAAATAGTATAACGAGTAATAACGAGTCTTTGGCTAATAATCATTCTTGTATTTTATTTAGTTTCGGAGTATATTAAGAGTTTTTGACGGATAGCTCTTAATTGTAGTTTTCTTAGAGTGAAAATAATTGTAGGTACTGAATAATGAGTCAGTTATGCTTAATCGGTGCTTGTTGTAAGTTGATTTTAACCGCATAATCGTAAAATATGATCTAATTCAATTTGTGTGTAAATTTTCGTGTCTTTATCGTATAATAATCCCGGATGGAATTTCTTTATTGATTACAACTATGAGATATATTAAGATCATTTTATTTTACACACTATTAATAAATTATCTAAACGATTACTACATTATTTTCTATCAGATCGCTATAATATGATTAGACTAAAAATATAAAAAGTAAAGAGATTAAGAGATAATATGCTAAGATTATGATTCATTTAATACTGAATTGAAATATTTGATTCTAAACCAACTCTAAATTTTTCATTTTCAAATGTTTTCAAAATTACCAAAAAATGACGTATCCTTTTCTAAATTTATACATTAAATTTATTGCTCCCCAATATGACTTCAAATAAGAACATCAAACTTCCACTCTATTTGAGTAAAACATGACCTGTTACTGAGTATTCATCATTTTGCACTCAAATCAATAAAAAATCGAAGAATTTCACTCGAAACCAAATTAGAGAGAACAACTGCTGGCTTACCTGCCACATAAAATATGTTTTAAAAATAAAATAAAAAACAGTTCCATTACCTTCGCGTAACCATCAAAACTTTGGTCAACGCAATCATTATCCTACACAGCGCAACGACGTCAAAACCACCGCTCTCAAACCGTAACCTAAAAAACATTCCCTATTCCCCATCGTACCGTGTGTACGGCCCCAGACACACAGTAATATGCAACGAAAACGCAAAACGCGCTCCGCGAGGAGCTACCGCCGCGGACCCATTATACCTCGTTATGTACCTGGCGGCAGCATTCGATCCGTCAACAGTTTAGAACCGGCGCGCACACCCATTAGGCTTTCTTATCAAAACTTATCCGCCGGGAGATCCACAGACGTGGTGGAACAGAAAGTGACATAAAAGAAAGAAACTTTAGCGTTGCGAGCAATTTTTCCACGTGGATACGAAATTAGCGGCTGGCGCGCGCGCAAACGCTTGACAATGCCAGTCTGGAGGGGACTAAACAGACAGACAGTGTGTGTGTGTGTGTGAGTGTGTCTCGTGCCGCAATTCCGGTCGGCAGAAACTTGGCTGACGCCACGCTAGCGAACTTGAAGGCCATTATGTGACGGTGACGCGGTATAAGGTATAACGACGCCCGTGGAAACATGGTATAGAAGCGCGCGGCGGCGCCGAGTCGCCCGAAACGACTAATAAACGAGAGATGAAGGGTGACTTTCTTGATGAGTTTAACGATGCGGAAACAGCTTTTAGTTCGTGTACATTCTTTTTTCTTTTGTACGAAGTGCATTATGCATGCTAATGATGTGGGGAGAAGAATTTGTTGATCACAATTTCTTCTTCTTTATCGTGGTAGAACATAATTTTAGGAAAGCATATACTTTTGCTGTACACTCGTTTTTACGAGTGATTAACATCTTAGTCGAACGCGATTATAATTGTTTTAATATCTTTTTAATCTATGTATTTAATCTAATAAATAGAATTTACATTTTCTGTAACTAGATTCGTGTAAAGCGTATATATAAAAGAGTTTAATAATTTTATGTAAAAAAAGATCGCTCGAATGCAGATATCAAAATAAAGTATTACGCTTAATTGAAGTAAGTATACTCAATCGTATAATAAATGAATTGATAAATTATAAAAGTGAAAAATATATGGGCTTAGCATTACAGCAAATTTTTTATCTATATATCAATCAGCATGGCCAATACATTCTCGATATATCCCATTCTCAATGATCGTCAGAATAGTCTAAAAATCTCCAATAACTCTAATACAAATATTCAAATAAGGTGATATCGGCAGAAAGCTCGCACAAAAAAAAAACGAGAAACGCTAACCGCGTTAATGAGCATAAACAGCGGAAACACGTGCATCGGCAACAATCTCTCACGCTCAAACACCTACAATCACCGTAAATTTTCGTTCAGCAGCTCGTTCTTCGAGGCTATCTATTTAACACATACATACATAGACAGGAACGAAACAGCTCTTTCCTCCCCATGAGCTGCGAGTTGGATAACCTACTTTTTTTCTGGACGGTGCGCGATAGGTCGCACAGCTCTGCGACCCAGGTGTGGACGAATGCACGCACAAACACACACACACGTGAAGCCTCATTCCGAATGCCAGCCCCGCAACAGTTCGAAATCGTCTTCCTCTCTTGTTGTCCAAGCTCGCGCGCGCGCACCTCGCGATGCGACGACGAAGAAATGGGCCGCGCTGCGATACGATACAATCGCTCGTGTCGCGCTGTGGATACATCGCTGGGGATAAATGTGAGGAAATCGCCAAGTTCGGAGATATATTCGGTCTGCTAATTATAGTCATGGGGTTATTTTGCTGCTTGGGAATTTTTGGCGATTGACGTTTTAAGCGTGACGGAATAAATTATTATGCAGTGGAATGAAAATTGTAGGGATTAGATCCAATCGTTAACGCTCTTCATTGCTTATTTCAAACATACGCTATATGTGGTCTTTGAAGCATATCAATTTTTTTTTTTTCTATTTTTCCTGTTGTAAGCCAGTGTGATTGTATGTGCACTAAGTCATACGAAATTCAATATAAATTATTACGAGTTCATCGTAGCAGTTGATTGTGTGGTCTTGGTTGATATAGAGAAGGAAGAAAAGGTTAAGTTGACGAGGTGCATTTTCCCTTTACGGGTTAGAAGAGAAAGAAAAATAGACACGAAAGAGTGAGAGAGATACGAGGAGCTTAGCTGGAAATATACGACTTACTTGTGTATGCATCGATGCATACTAACGAATGCGCAGTGGAAAAAAAAATTGATTGTTTGCTCGGTCACGAGAAACTTGACGAGACGACCGAACGTTTGTTAGTTTGTTGCGGCTGCGAATATTACTATTTTTGTATGGAGATATTATTGAAATACCATCTCAACGATCCTACGATGTACTCGTGCAACCTTATTTCATTTATATCATTTTCTTATCTTCAAAACGTGTTCAAAATATTTTGAATACAATCAACGTCTTTGATTTATTTGCTTTTAATTAGCCGAAATAGGCGATCAAAAGAGGAATTTAACCGTGATACTGTAATTGAGACGTTTCACCGGTACACCAAATTATCGATCATAATTCCCAGAACAACAAAGCTTAATGACCTCTACATGATTTTTTACAATCTGTTATCCTCTGCGCAATCATCGCATTGTTCACCTAAAAACAATCGTCGCTCTCAGTTCCACAATCTCTCTCCGAGACGTCAATCCCTCCTCGGAATATAAAGCGAGAGATGCTGCACAAGACGCTGGCCTCGTCAGTCGATAATCCCAGAAAATCGTATACCCAGTCTCTTCTTTCGCGATAAGCGCGTGCGATTAGATTCCTCTTCGTATTTACACTGTCTCTTCTCTCGTCCTCGCCTATGTTTGCCCAATGACGAAGCCGAGACGACGTTTTGGTCCATCCGGTACGAGCCGCATTACACATATTTCCGATAAGAGGAGAGACTCGAGGAGCAACTGAGTCAAAGCCCCAGGTCGCATCTTTCTTCCCTGCTTCCTATACGTCTATGTTCTTTTCATGTGGGTGTGTCGATAGAGGAGAGTTTACATTGGCGACGGTCGGTTTATAGGAAGAAAGTTAAAAGACAATTTCAATAATTTTCAAAGGTCCTAGTGTTTATACATGAAGTTGCTGTTCTATGTGGATAATTTACAACGTGTTTGTATCTCTTGCATTTTGTTTTAAATTTATTCTAAAATTAATATTAAATGAATGTTTTAATAAAGAAAAGTTTTGATAAAAGAAAAATACGTAAAAAGAGTTAAAAATTATTTTCGCATGATGTTGCATTCGCCGGCTGCTGATTGCTATATCATGATGACCAGCGATTTGCAGATAAAGCAAATAAAAGTGATTCGCGAGACGTAAGAATCGGACAACAGATGATTGCCGGTCTTGACACGTGCAGATTGCTGATAATACAAAAATACCCAGACTCTTGGTACAGATTTACGATCAGAATATGATTAGATTTATCAGAAAAATGTTCTTCATAATGGTTTTATAACGTATACCTGTAAATTCAATTTAAAGATATTAAGACGGCTTGTACTTCTATTTTAATCTTGAAAATTTATCTGAAACAAAAGAATAATCCCAATAATTTAAGTGCGTTACTGACAACAAGATCAACTTCAATTTGTAACATGCTTAAGAAAGAATATTTTATACATAGTTGGTTTAGTTTAAAAAATGAAAAGTGGTTTGATTTCTACTGTCACAGTATTCCAAAAAGTCTTTAAAAATTGTTGTTATTTGCATTATAATGGAAAAGTACGAGACTTGTGGCATCATTAAGAGTAACAAAAGACGTTTAATTTAAACAGAAAATTAGCCCCCTCACTTGACGTTAAATGTTTAAAAAAATGCCGAAAAGATTTTTCCTTGTACTTAATACACGAAAGTAGAAACAGATCAATACAGAAAGACCCGATTCTCAATCAATTTCTTTTAACTTTCCCATCGTGTAAGGGAGTCTATTTTTTTAAATTTAATATTCTTTCTGCTTTAAGTGACAATGTAAGATTTGTACATTTCCTTTAAAGACTTCATTATATACTTATTTCGCCCGGGATCTCCTTTACTGTTATGGAAAATTATAAAAAAAAATTACTTAAATAAGAGAATAAACCAAAAATTTCCAACAAACAGCAGATTCAATTTAAACTGTATATATATATAAAAATTACACAGCACATAGGTTTTTTTCCTATAGCTCACAGTCAAGCATCACTACAAGTATTAAAAATCTTACTGGAACATAAATCAATCAACTAGCCTCAACCAGTACAATCGCTTGTTTGTTCTACACTTCTATAACGAAAAAAAATCAAACTGTTTCTACCGAATTCCATCACCAACCAGCTTCTCTTTCTCTCTCTCTCTCTCTCTCTCTCCCTCTTTCTTCTCGAACGTACAAGTCGCTGCAACACGACGGATGAATATGAGCAAACAGAGACGAACGAAAACGCGCACGTCGATTTCTCGGAGAGCCAAGATTTTTTCTCCGCCCTACTAAAGTCGCGATAAGAGCGTTTTCCTGAAGCTTGATCGCTCCCGATAATCGAATCTCGCACTGTTGATCTGTTTGCTCTCTTTACGTAAGGCACCTTTCTCACTCTGGCCATTCTTTTTTTTTCCTCTCTCGTTTTAAGAAAGGTGATAACGATCGGAGTCGATTCTAGGATACATATAAATGGCTTTTCAATGATTTAACGAGAAAGCGCTTAAGATTCCAACGTCCTTAATATTGGTACATAAACCTTTTCGCGTCACTGAGACGAAATCTTAAATGATCCCGTATAGTCGAATACTCGTTAGAGGTCGATTAGTGCCGCCGGCGCGTCGCGGCTACCATACCGAAGCACCCAAGGTGCGTCTATCTCAATGTGGACTCGTTGCAATTAGTCAATAACGAGATTTCTCTTAAGTGAGCATTCGCTTCAGAAATGAACGAGATGAGCCGTGTAGCCCAGGATGTTTGGAAAATTTCTCTTTCCTGCTATTTGTACCTGTATAACAGATAACGAAGCTAACGATTCATTCTCGTGAACATTCGCGTTATGTGACTCGATGACCGAAGATAACTTGTTTTTGGAAGCTTATAACTGCACAATCTCTAAGTGGAGTTGGATATGCTTAAAAAAAAGAATTGTGTTTGGAATGCGCAGTGCGCATACTTAGTATATATATACGGTTGACAACGTATAGTATAACTTCAATAATTTTTGATACAGAGTAAATTTTAAATTATTAATAAATGAATGATCGGTGCCCAAAGTGGGTCCTCTGCTTCCTCACATAATTATTAAAAAACATTTATATATGTTTATTTTATTGAGTTATATTTACTGGCTTATGTTGTCTTCACAGCAGCTCACTGCTTGGCCAAAAATTTAATCAAACCAAAATTTATGCTTATATTTGCTCAATGTAAATTCTTTTAGCTTAACAAAATCTAACAAATATCACATTGCGAAGTCATTAATGTGTAGATAAAAAACTGTTTTATCACATTATGTTTCATTAATAATAATTTTATTATTCATTAATAATATTTCACGTTTCATTAATAATAATTTTATGTTAAGCGGGCAAAACTTATATTATAACAATGCTAAATTAATTATAAAATAAACTTTTTAAATAAAATTTTTAAATAAAATTTGTAAATTAATGTACTCTTGGAATCTTTTTACAAAGAAGCAGATCTTTTTTTTTGTTTTCATCTAATTGTATTTTAGCGATAGGTTTGATCATTCTCGTTACGTACGAAATAAGGTTTCAAAATCGGAGCATATCAGCAAATAATAAATCCTGCTGCCGAACATTTGACTAGTTGTCCGCTATTGTCTGGCCAGAAACTGGATTTTATTTCAGAAGGTCTTTTATGTCTGGTAGACGGAACCATTACTTTAGAGATATTTTGATGTGTTGTTCTCTGTAAGCTCGAGCACTTTTGCAAATTTCCAAAGAACGTGCAGAGGAGCTTATGTCATAAATCTATAGTCGGCAATAAACGGATTTTTCCAAGTGAACGAGGAAAAACCTTATATTACATCGACGGCATTTACCGTCCAACCCCAATATTCTCTGTGCGACCCTGGACCACCGCTCTCGACGTTCTTATAATCTCACGTGGAAGAGAAGTGAGTGGGTCGAGACTTGGTCCGCAGGGAAAAATTGGGGCTCAGGGATTTTACCCCGTGTAAGGTTTTTCCGGGGAGTGGCTAGACGGCTCTCCTCCGCAGAGGTCGCCAGACTCGTAGCGCGGGGAAATTGTTTTTCACGAGGTACAGGCTTCTCGGCTTCGGCTAATCTTGTACTTTATAGCGATAATTATGTCTCGTCGGCGGGAATGTGGCGTCGCATAGTTTTGTGTAACGACCTCTGGACCGTACAATCGTAAATAATAATGCTTACTTATTTGTCATGGAAAATTTGTTGTTTTTTTTAATTTGTATTAAAATTGCCCGTATAGTTGGTGTACTGGTTTTTCTCATCTTATGAATTTTAGTAAAATGTTACGTTTAAATTATAAGAATAATCGCAAATAGGTACTTCAATTTACATGACCTGCCACTCGTGCGAAAGTCCAAGCTTTCCCACTTAAAGCATTAAGAACGAACATTTGTCACTGCCTGTCGGAGTACTCCTTGCTAGTAATATACAAATTATGTACTCGAAATATGTATGAAACCTTATTTCGTTGCAAAAGTTAATTACATTATATTTGACTATTAATTTTATTTCTGATTTTTTAAATTTGTATCTTGAACTCAAATTCGAGTCTAGTTTCAACATTTACAAAGAATAATTCAAATGCTAGAAAAGTAATATGATGAATGATTAAATTGGTGCATGATGTATTATCGCACTTTGGCGGAACGCACCAACTGCCAAGTCAAGCGTGCGTATGCACGCAGGGGCCCCGGAATCAAAATTCTGATGAGGAGAAAATATGATTTTCATAGAGTAAAAATTTTGCAATTTATAATTAAATTATTTTCTATAATTAATTGCTTAATTCTGGAGATGATAAGATACGTCGTGGAATATTTGATAAGTTGTTGCTTAAAAATGTAATTACATTAAGTAGCATAGTGATAAGGGATTAGGCACACTTTCAGCATAATATTATGGGTATTTAATTTCAAATATGCATTGTCTAAAAGAAAATGGCAAACTTCTAAGAAAGTTAAAAAAAATTTATTGAATTTTTTTTAAGGGGCTAGAACAAGAGCAATGTACATGGGCAACGCATTTCGTCAAGCTCTGGGAATGACAATAATTAGATTCAAAATTCTAAATAACTGTATTTGAAAAAAGGACAGACATAGTTTATCACAAAAGTACTGTTTGTACACTTTGACATTGTACAAAATGTCATTATAATCAATTTTAAGTCTCACTAGTAGCAATGAGTACTGAGGTTTCTCAACCAATACCGTAAATTTTAGTACGTAAATAAGGTAAGTACGTAAACCTTCGATTAGTCAAATACCGACTGAGTCCCAACTAGGCAGTATCTGACTAATCGAAGGTTTACGAATTTACCATATTTACGTACTAAAATTTACGGTATTGGTTAAGAAACCCCGGTACTCATTGCTCCTATTATGAATTAAATTTGATTATAAAGGTATTTTGTACAATGTCAAGTGAGTCTCAGCTAGGCAGTATTTGAGGGTTGGCCAACCAGTCACTTGAATACATTATAATTCATCAAGGCTTGAAAGTTAATTTAACATATGCAAATATTTTGAAAGACACAAAGTTATCGATACAAGATGTTAAATGAAACTCAAGCATAGATCTCTGTATCTCAAAAACAGCATCGTTCAAAAGAATAAACAAGCGAGGCGCAAAAAAGTTCACCCCTCCGTAAACAGCGGACGGCGTCATTTTGTTAAATCGTCATGCGTAAAAAGGCCTCCCGAAGGCTCAAACAGAGGCAGTGCCATATAACTGTGTGTACCTACGAAAAATACTAGCACTTCGCATCCAAAGGGGGGACAATGACAGAGTCCCAAGAGAGGAGCCATATACACATATATATATATATACTTCATAATTGCAGATGCAACAAAACGTTTGAACCCGTGCGCTGCGTCTCCTTTTATTGTTCTGCACGTCCGGCAGTATACCACATGTATATTGTACCCCCGACCTCTCACTTCCTCTTTCTCTTTAAGAATCTGTTTTACATTCGCTGACCCCCGTATCCTACATCCCTGCCTCCATGTGATCTCGGTCCTTTTACTGCGTTATGACACATCATACTTCTCGGTCCGTTGTGTATAGGCGTACACTAACGGACAAAAATTGTTGATGCGTTTAGTGTAATGTGACAGACGCTATTGTAACTCGATAGCTTGATAAATGAAGCTTTTTGCGTTTATTTGGACAGTATACTTATTTGAAACATTATTTTTTAATAATACAGTGTACAGCTACTTGTGTAGTATTCTATACTTTTTCTAAATTGTGTGCAATGTTAAAGAAACTGCATGTAAATTTTAAAACACAATCTCTTGTACTTTGGCTTCAGTTGGAACATCAAATTTCCACTTTTATTGACTGAAGAATATAGTGAAAAAGGATCCACTCTAAATAAATAACTTGTGTTATTCTTGGTAAAAAGTTGTTTTTGACTCGTATCGAGTAAAAGTATGAAAATTTAACTGAAGCCGAACGAGCAAGATTATTTGCACCTAAAGATTCTGCAAATAGAAAAACCCTAAAAGCATGTTTGTAAGTGCAGTAAACCCAGAACAATACCAATAACACGGTGTGTACACTTTTACAACTAACTGTACAAAGTACCGTAATACCCACCACGTCTATTCACCCCCTGCACTATTTCTCTCGCCTTGATGCTTGGACCCTCGGCTCATCCTTCCCAAGGATTTTATCACCCTTGGCTCCATTTTCCCTAACAATCCCGGTTTATTACCTGAACTTATCTTCCCACTGTCTATGTAAAGGGCACAATAAGGATTCTCGACAGTGGTTTAAACTCGTGACACTGACCTCTCTACTACTGTTCATTTATTTTATATATTTTGTCTGTAGGTACTAACATCTCCGGCAAAGGTTAACTAATGTCAAGTATTGCCATCGCCTTAACTTTGGGGATGATTCAATAAGCCGATCTGGGGGGAAAACCTTTTCGCCGACAGTCAAATGTAACCCCACAATAATCCAATTGCGGATATTTATTTCAGGGAGTGTTTATGGCACTGTATCCTTCCACGACGGTTTTGAATATGTCTCGGCGGACACTTGAACTTTCAAAATCTCTGACTAAGTAGGTGTGTCGTCCCAAAAACAATCGGGGTAGAGTAGCTATCCCTATATAGGAGTACTTAAATTTTATTATCCAAAGTACCTTACTTCCGGCCATAATAATCATGTGACTTGTTCAGACTTGTCTCGAGGTGCAAATACTAGCCGACGCGCTCATTTACTTTGAGACGACGCTAATTTCTGTGGACTAACATTTTAGATGGCATGAATCTGTTTAATTCTCATTTTTATTAAGAGTACAGTTATTTTAAAAAATGTCTTTTTGAGAAAAAAAATTCATGTTCATGTCACGTAAAAGTCCGATAACTCCCCAACTTACCCCATTTTTAAAAAAGCACTTAAAACTTGAATATCATGCTATTCACTCTGCAATTGCACTTGCTATCCAAAAACGCTTGACTTAGATTAGACGTTGAAAAAACTCCATACTACAAATTAATATGTTTCCAAAGGAACCTGCAGATTGATCCATGCGCTAAACGCTACAATCCATGACTCGTTAGCAAAAAAATACATATCTCGCCTCCCTCTCACTAACTATATAATTCGACTCCATAATTATCTTAGTTGCACACGTGTCAAAAACTTGTTAACTTAACCTCATAGTTTTGTATCAAAACCATAAACAATATTAAGATGTTATCTCGTTCCTTTCTATCCACTCTACTTAAATAAGTTCTCGTACAGTAAACCTAAAAAAGAATGATCGGAAACAAATGTAAAGTATCATTCCCACAGAATCCAATCGAAGCTATACTTCAACATCCGAATTGCAGCCATCTTACAGAATCGATTGGTCTCGCTCGGCAATGCGATTGGTCACTTGGCGAACCGGTACACACACCGCAAAAAAAAAAAAGAATAAAAGAAGCGCCGCTCGCTATCGCCACGCGACAAGGTGAGGCGCGAGAGAGAGAGAGAAAGAGAGAGAAAGCGGGAGTCTATTAATGTAGAGCCCGTGCAGCAGTGGAATCTCTCTCGCGCGAGGCACGCGGCGACTCGACACATCGCCAATGGAGGCCTTGGCCCGCGTCCTTCGAGCCTTAGTTGCCGCGAGTCGAGCTTCGTGTATAGCGGGCAAAGCGAGCCTCTTATCGATCGCTCCGTTCCTATACGTGTGTGTGTGTGTGTATGTGTGTCTGTGTGTGTGTGTGTGTGTGTGTTCATAGAGTCCGATATATATTCTGGCGCATCTTCTCGAGCGCTGGACTCGGTGAATTTGCGACTGGCATCTCTCTAGCTCTAGTCTTCGCTGCACCTGATCTTTTTGATCTTAGAAAGAAATTTCAGCTTTCGTTGTATTTTATGTTCGAGAAAATCTTCTTTTTGTGCGCTATTGGATATTGATGACGGAACCCTTTCATACTCATCTTATAAGCCATTCATATTTTTTGTTTAAATACTTTTGCTTTCGGGGAAACAACCGATGCCATTAGTACGTATATGTATGAAAAAATTTTAAGACCGTTTCTAACAGTTAAGCTACTGCAGTATCATAAATTCATGTGCAACCTTCGCCAAGACACCTTGGACCAAAGGCTTTGCGAAAGTCGGCACTTATATGCGCAACAGTCGCTGTTCTTTTTTTGCCGCGTCATTAAACCTCCTCGCCATAATCCGTCCTCTGCGTGCAGTCTCCGCTTATCTCCGGGACACAGGTCAACGGCTACAACCGTCAGGAAGTCAACTGTGCCCCCCCCCCCTTTCATCTCGTCTTTTCTACCTACTCGCGAAAAATAAAAGACGCGGCACAATGCGATCGCTTAATGACGGACAACAGCGCACAACAGCAGCCGGCCGCTCCATAAGTCAAAGACCTATACGCGAGGACCGCGCGCGTCTATCCCAACGTAAAGATCCTCCGAAAGGGCTAACCGAGAGAGAGAGAGAGAGAGAGAGAGAGAGAGAGAGAGAAAGAGAGAAATAGTTATAGTGGACACCTTTGGTCCAGGTCCCTTTTTCCATCGCAGGTCAGCGACGAATTAATATGCGGGACCTACGCGCAGGTATAACGCACGCACTTGATTTACATAAAGAGAAGCGACTCGCCCTTTAAACGTATACAATATGTATGCATACTGTCCTCGTGAGATTCCTCTTCGGGCTGTATAGGGAGAGATCGGATTTTCAGATGCGCGCGTCGACGCTCTTATATACGCCATAATTTCACGAATCTTATTCCGATTTTGTTTCTGCATCGAAATCGCTGTCTTTGCCTGCCTGCGCGGTGGTCGGACGCGAGTGCACCTATACGATTGGCTTATGTTAATGCTGACGTAACCTTTTAAGCGATCCAATGGATAATCAAAGGGGTATTTTATTGGAATGAGATTATCATGCGTGATTAGCTGGCCCCCGGAGAGAAAGAAAGACACGGGAGGAAAGAGAGACGCCTCAGCGACCGGCGATCGTAAATATTTCTGAGCACCGATTATATGCTAATCGCGAAAGTATTGAATATTGATAATATTGAAGTTATAAGATAAAACAATGAGGGTTATAAGAAATAAGATATTCCAGTGGCTGGGGTTTCGAATACTACAGCTTATTAACTCTGAAACGATGTTTTTATTGCTGGAGTATTTTGAATTCTGATCAGTTAAATAGAATTCTCGTACTGAATTGAATATTTATACAATAGAGTATATCTAAATACATATGAAAATATAAAAAAGCATTCAGAATAGTTTAATTTAACAGAAACTATGTATAAAGTAATTTTAAAGAAGTATAAAAATCGGTAACAATACCTATACTTTATCTGCCTTATATAAGAAGCTTTGTTAAAGTATTAATATGTAAATAAAAATAAAATTATAAAGTTTTGAGTTCTTTGTGCACCTCCATGATATATTAATAAAAATATGTCGTGCATTTTAACACGGTATCTTATAGAGAATAGAGTTTTAAAGAGAAATATCTAAGGAATGTTTTTGTTGATAACTGAGAAATAATAGTTAGAATAGATATTTTGTGCAAAATTCTCGATTGCGTATATATGTTATGCATAAATATGCCGACATACCGACGCACCAAAAGAACCATCTAGGTATCTAAACGGCTGAGCAAAAGGATGCTTGGCCCCGGAGCCCTAACTGTAGGCGTCGCTATAGGTGTCGCTGGTGTAGTTGCCGCGCAAATGTCCAATTATTATAAGGTACTTATTTGCAAATAGATTTCGCGAATTTATTAAAATTGTTAGCTCAGCAATAAATGCCGTAAGTATACGGTCTGGGATAATCGTGTGTGGTATAAAGTATACCTACTTTTAAAATTCGTCACTTTATGGAGACTTTGAATATACGCTAGCGCTACAGAAGTCCTATATAGATTCTATACTATAAAGAATATGCCTATATGATTCAACCAATTTCAAGCATTAATCAATCAGTTAATCATTTCACAGTCAAATAATTAAAATATCCTCGTACAACATACTATATAAATATATTACAACAGTTCTACACATCGATAAATAACATTGAGTTACATTTCACAAAATTCGTAGTCAAACTTGACAACATAAAACCAAACTTGGTGACAAGACAAGTATATAGATGAAATAAAAGTCTAACCTAAGTAAATGGGATACAGAGACAGCAGCTCCGAAAAAGCGACGCGCACATTAAGTAGCTTTTACCGCGTACACAAATGCGCGAACGGTGTATATACGCATCGCGTGCCGGCGTGCCTCGTATACCGAATGTGTATAACCTGCAGATGGTGGGTACAGCATCGACGCCGATGCGGGTGTGGGTATATACACCGATAAGTAAATATTCTCGCTTTTTCGACAGACCTGCAAAATCGCATACAGATTATGATTTGTTACTATACAAGCTAATGGATACTGCGTCTCGTAAGCGCTCGTAGCGTATAAATTTATGTTCATTTGATTTTAGATCTGCGAGGTATAGAAATTCTAGTAGTATACGGCGTCGAAACTAAATTTTTCAATGATTTTAAACGGTATCGAGCACAAATGCATGTTCGATATACGAAACTCAACATGTTTTTGATAGTTCTCGAAACTAACGCAAGCAAAGATCGCAAAATCAGATCGATCAAATCAATATGCATTTCAATCGTATAATGGAATTGTCAATGGAACCTGACTCTAATTCAGTCGTATGAATCAATAAATCGAATCAGAACGAAACAAAAAAAAAACTGTAATAGCAGCAGCGGACTCGTCTAGGCGGGAGAAAGAAGTGTATAGAGCGCAAAATAGATAGCAACACAGCAGCAACAGCAGCAGCAGCAGAGTAAACCACGCAGCCCAGCTTGCCGCGAGCTACTCGCGATAATACACGCACACATACACCTATGTGCATATACAGAGACGCTCGCGTATACACAGGTAAAGAGTGAGAAAGAAAAACACAGCACGCATAGAGGGTGCACGTGTATATACAGCTCTATGTATATATATATATATATATATATACACACGTGTGGGAGGATGAACTGCGAAGAGCCGCCGAAAGAGAAAGATAGTGGGGGACAGCGAGAAAGAGAGGGCGAGGAGGGCGTGGGAGGGGGAAAGTAAGGCTGCTCTCGGGCATAGTCTCGCTCTGGCCGCCTGTCTCCACCCTCTCCTCTCCTCCCTCGACGCGCGCACACTCCGGGACACTCGGTGTTGCACGCAGGTAAACCGAGCGAGCGAGAGAGAGGGTCGGCGTCAGGAGCAGCGCATAGACAGCCGGCCGTGTGTCTCTCCTCCCAGAGAGAGAGAGAGAGAGAGGGAGAGAGGGAGCGAGGGAGGGAGGGAGGGGGAAGAGAGGCAGCAGCTCAGCAGCAGCAGCAGCAGCAGCAGCAGCGATGCCCAGGCCCCGGAGCCAGGCTCTGAGCGGAGAATCGAGGCCGAGTGGTGGGGGCCAGAGATGAGCGGCAGCAGCAGCAGAGCAGCTATAGCAGAGAGCCAGCCAGCTCGAGACGACAGAGCCAGTAGTCGGAAGAGTGACTTCTCTCCGGTTAGACGTGCCGTGGAGCCGACACTCAGACCGGGATTTTTCCCTTCGTCACGCAAGTCAAGTTCTCTCCATCCCATCTACTCCATAAACATCTACCTATCTCTCTACCAACGCTCTCTCGTACCTGCGGTGCGTGAGTGCTTGCTTGTGCGTGTGCGTGCAGCGCGTGTGTGTGTGTGTGTGTGTGTGTGTATGTGCGTGCGGGTGTATATACATCACACACAAGGACACGATACGAGAGCGGACTGCGTGTGCGAGTGTCGACGGGTCAGTAGATCTATTCTCTTCGAAGGATACACACCATCATCATCACCGACGCTTCGCTCTAGCCAGCCGTACGCAAAACATCGGTGTGGCTCTCAAGTGTAATCCTCTCCCTCTCTCTCTATTATCTATCTTTCGATCCGAGTGTTATCGTATACAAGACACACACGAGTTTATCGAAATATATAGTGCAATATATATATATGTACAGTGGGATTCTGCGGTAGTGTATCTACTATACTGTCTGTTAATGACATGACAGAGCTGCCGCTGTGCCAACATACGACCAACGATTCTGCTACTGTTGCTGAAGCGCATACATCGGCGAGGGCCGCATGAGCTCGCTCGCGATCGCCCGTCTGCCGAGGACCGGCATGGATTTTATGAAAAAAGGTAAGTGAGAGGATCTTCTTAGCGTACCTAACATTATTATATACCGACGCGTGCGTTCTTTTATTCGAATTTTGTTTTTCTCTTTATTTTACTTGTGCGCGACGATGGATGATTGTTATTGTACTCGAAGATGGAGCGGGCTGCTTCGTTGCTTCGCTCTCTATACACTTGTTTTACTCTTCGTCTTAATAACGTTCGAAGACTCGATTGACGCGATTTCGTTTGAATTCCGAACGACACTTGATCTAATTTATTCACTTGGTAATTACTATAATAGTTTATCGATTCCACGGCATTAGCAACGAGCCGATAATGTCAATTGCTCGCTCCATACTTTGACAATGGCCTCGAGTTTCACCTTAAATTGAATACGCTATTTTAGAATTTAAACAGTTAACGATTTCGAAGCATTCGGCCTGAACGACTCGACAGTTTAATGACGCGCGATATCTGTAGCGAATAGCAATGACCGACGCGCTGTTTGATTCATCCCGGCGGGCGAAAAAGAAAAAAAAAAAAAATACGCTCGAGTACGCGAAATAAAAATCCGCGCGAAGGTATAGACACACACTACGCGCGCGTGCGAAACTTTGCGAAATCATTGACGCAACGGGCTTTTATATATATACATACATCGTAGAATCGAGTATATATAGCATGTTTCCGGCGAATCGATGACGGAGCGCTTTATCGGCTTCTCGCGGGCACGTCGGATGTAGAGCCGAGAGATTATCGCTGGAGATTCGCGACACCGAGACCAACGACGAAGATTCCTGTGCATGTGTGCCTGTAGTGTAGGTGTTTGTCGCGCATCTTCTCCGCCGCTAGTTATGTAATTTACTGTACTGCAGCTGCTGCGTGTTTTTTTCTTCTTTTTTTTTTTTTTTCCTTACCTAAGTCCGAGCCGCAGATTTGCTCGAGATCTTGTTTTGAGCGGTGCAAAGAAGCTTGACCCATTTCTTTTTTCCCCTCCAGTACGGTTAAACTGATGCTGCTGTTGCGGCTTTGACTTATTATATATAACCACGTGTCTCTTTTGCATGCACTTTTGCGTAGTTCCACGACGTTTCTTCGTTATTCTATACCGTTAGGATTTTTAAAAGCTTCTAGAAGACGGCAGAGCTCCGATACTTTCCGTCATTCTCTCCGCTTGTTTGACCAAGCGAGGCGTTATAGAAAACAGCAAAATAACCGCGAACAATATGACAATATATCTATACACATATATAATGTTTGCCTGTGTGAACGGGGGTAAGAGCTTGCGAGGCTATTGCGACCGCACAGCCCGCGAGTTTTATCTCATTGGTTTTCCGTGAACGTATAGTATATGCGGACGTGTTGTGCGAGAGACCGCCGCAACTACCGTTGAGCATGCGATGCTTTGGCCCTTTACACAATTCAATTGTCGATATAAATAATTAGGAGCAAAGACGCAATGATATTTGTAAAGTGTGTTTTCATATCTTTGAATAAGATACTCAATTAAATACACAGTCCTTTAGGTATACAACCATTTCGCACGCATTTGGTATAATCAATGCGTCTTTTCTACATCCATCAAGAACTCATCTTGTACGCGTTACGAGGTGAACATTGAAACGATTATCAAGCACGATATCTGTCTACAACGACATCACTTGTCGCGCGCGAATCCGTCAAACTTTTCCACCTGATCGTGCGAGTCGCATCGGAAAAACGCCGTGATGCGGCTGTATAAGCGATATACATCGTGAACAATGCCGCATCGGTCCTTGGCGTGTGCACCGCGTAGAGCACTTTACCTCCTCCTTCTCTCCCACTTGAAAATCTTCGTATCTCTTGACAACGCGACATTTCGCAATGACGAGTGTCCCTCTCTCTCTCCCTCACTCGTGACTCTAATCACAGCCTCTGGCCGCGAGCGTTAATTTTTCCTTTTTCTTTTTACAACAATGCTCTCCTGGCGACCTGCGCGGGGGGACTCTATGATTAACGGCCGGAAACTGCGAAGCGCGAAGGCGAGAGAACGAGAGATGGGAGAGGAGGACAAAAAGAGACGCGCCGTCATCGTAATCCAGATGAGATACGCGGGGTGGACACAAAAGTTCTTGTGTGCCTGTACAATGAGAGATGGGTGCGTGATGTTTTAGTTTTTTTTTCCTTTCCCCCTCCTCCCACCCCCCCCCTTCACCGTTTTTTTCGTTTTGTTTTGAGCGGAGAGTCTTTGCATTGTATAAGCGATGATTTTCAACGTTAAGTACACACGGTGTTACATGCATTACACCGCGTGGAGACAGATTTTTCCTTGCGTAGCCGACCTTAAATGGTTCACTATTAAAATCTTTATGCTCGTGAAATTACACTCGGAGTGAATGAGAACTATTCTCAAAGATGGAGCGAGAATTCTTAAATAATTCCTATATTTCTTACTCTGACAATAATAATAGCTTAACAAATTTTATGCAATATCAATCGTCTGAGTGAACCAACAAAACCTTTTCCTTATTTCACTCTTGTAAATGTTAATTTATGACTATAATACTTTGCAGTGGTTCGCTCTCGCGTTGAGATGAAATTTCTGATTCTTTCGCTTCTCGTTGAAATCTGACTCACAAAGACTCTGTGATGTAGCATACTTTTGGAAGTAACTCTTACTTGGGTCTGCCTTCTGACTTTATTATCGGTTCCACCTTGGTTATTGGTTCATATATACATATATATATATATGAACGCAATACGAGATCGCTATACTTTCCACGCAGGGTTAAATCATTGTGAATTCATATATATGTATAAAATTTCGCTCGAAAATGGCGCTCAATACGGTTTTAATGATTCATATTCTACTTTGCGCATTGTCGGTATAATATTCTGATGGGCAGAAACGCTGAAACGTTTGTCCCATTTTCCCCTAATATTATCATAAACAATAAAAGCTCCACTTTAGCATAAGCCAGTTATTGACTGGCACTAACCAGTTCCAATCCAGCTAGTTTAGCCACTATTCTAGTGGTCCGCTCTCGCGTTGAGATGAAATTTCTGATTGTTCGGCTTCTTATTAAAATGTAGCTCATAAATACTCTGCGATGAGGGAAACTTTAGGAAGTATCTCTTCCTTGTATCCCTCTTCGTCCTTGATTAATGGTTCCTGTCTTGCTTCCTCTCTTCTCTCATCATAGGAGGCTACCTACATATAAACATATTATATGTTTGGATTGCCGATAATTTAATCTTTTCAGGTACATATTGTATCCGTATCACGAATAATATTAATCTGTAATTGTCTTAGAGGCGTCAGAATAGGTAGGCGCTTTCCCCTAATATCTAGAACAACAAATAAATGCAATCGATAACGCATAAACAAGTAAAGCCACAGCACGTGCTACATATTGCTCTATATTCGTTATGTGTACGACAGTTGGCGACATCTACGGCTGACATTACTGTTGCCCTTTCGCGCCCCATCTTATGAAGAATGCATTCAAAAAACGAATTTGTAAGAAACGGTAAATTTTATTGCCCCCGATATCTCGACAGCATACAACGCGGATGCTGGTATAAGATGTTTAAATTTAAGAATTCGAAATCGTTTTGTTCGATGCAGTCTTTCTTGAACCATTCGGGTTACTCGCGCGTCCTATACTCAACGTACAGGGCAACAAATTTATATTCCATTAAATTTATTTGATCTACTATGGCTGTTGTCATAGTTTCTTTTATCTCCCTAGATTACGGTATAAAGAACGGAGAAAAAAAAGTGAAACAAAAAAAAACACACACACAACACCCTCCTCACTCTACTTTCGACCTAGAAAAAGAATAAAAGTTGCACGCTCGCGCCCTCGATCCGAGTCCAGCGCAAATAGCTCTCTTTCCGCAGTGTTCCGTATATATGTGTACGTCAAAGTCTGCTCTAGAGCTCGTGCAGCTATTCTATCTCTTATAGAATGACCGATGCGGACTCACTCGGTTGGGCCACGTAAGTTGAATCGTAGAGAAAGACGAGTCGACCGCTGACTACTACCTCTTTTTCTTTCCACTCTCTGTCGTGACGCGGGTACACTAACTTTTCCACCCTCCCATGTATATACATACGTGTGTGTGAGCGTGCGACTCTCTTTTTCTTATATACTCTCGAGGTTAATTACTCTCCATTCTCTTTCTCGCGATGACCTTTCACGTGTCTGCCGTTTATGTATATAAATGTATGTACGTACACTGATAGGCACACGTATATATCACGGGGGGTAACTTCTTCTGACATTAATGCGTCTTTTCCCGCGTAAAGAAATTTTCTGTCCAAAATCTAGCTCACAAAAACTCTGTGATGTCGTAAACTTTTGTCTTGGCTCATTTTCTTTTATATATCATAGGTTGTTAGATTACTCTTAATCCATCATGGCCTTCAGCTCTTTGAACTTTCCAAATGAAAAATCTCCCTGCTTTTAAGTCTTGAGAATTTATTTCCCATTCCATGCGAATCCTTACAACCACTTATAAATGCCTCGAGGTGAGCATGCGATCGTTCGCATCAGCTAACTTTTGTATGCGCAAAAATTAATGCCCATTCGCTTTAACGTATTCCTTTTCACGGCCTTATACCTCGGTTGCTGTGGACAAGAAAACGTCGCGTACACACGTATGCACTCGCATATTCGCGTGCTATCAAAAGAGATGCATTTGCTTATAGGCTCCGAGCTTTGCTTTCATAGAGCGCGATATTATAGTTTTTCACCTTCCCCCTTACACGTATACTCGTATATATTTTTACATGCGTACACATTAACCGATATGAGGCTGTGTAGAGTTTGTTTTTCTTTGCCCCCTTGATTGTCGGTTACGGCGATTACGGCATTATTTATAAAACCGCGCGAGCGCAGTTTAAATACTTAAAACTTCGTCGTGTGCTTTTTCTTTTTCTTTTTCTTCTTCCTCTAGCGTCCTCTTACATTTTCAAAAGTGACACGTTGACTTACACGTAAATTTCATTCACTTATGCCTCGTACGTAGATTTAAGTGACGCTAGTTATTGCGTATTCTTAACGCTGGTGATATACTAGGCTCGATGAGATATTTCTGCTTACCTTCTTACTTGAGGTTAAAAGGTTTCCAGGAATCTTGAAACTCCTGAGCCATTCGATCGGCAAAGATCATTTCCTTATGCGAGAGATTCGTATCGTCCCTATTTACTTACACCTGAAATATTTTTTCCTTCCGGAATTTCTCAATAGGCGAGATATACGCTTTAGAGCACTATTGACGCTTCGTGATTTTCCTTGCGAATACAAATCCAAGTATTAGCGTCACTGCATCTATTCGTCTCCGAAATATTTCTTCCTTCCAAAAATTGTCGGTTCAATTGTTATTGGCGATACCAAGAAACATCGGTGCGCTATATTTATGCTTACTTTCTTGCTCCCGGATAAACGATTTCCGGGAATCGGAAATTCTTCAGCCATTCGATCAGCAAAGATAATTTATATTATTCTCATCGAGAGATTCGTATCGTCCAATTTACTTACATCTGAAATATTTCTTCCTCCCCGAAAATGTCGACTCGCTTATATATTTGTCGAACTATATGGAAGGTATAGAACTTATTAGCGATTCAAAGGGAAATAAAAATGAAGCGCTTACGATGCATAATAAACATATATCTTTAGTCGCTATTTACATTGCTAATCCTCTCCCCCCCTGCGAGTCGCGCTAGATGCAAATTTAAATAGATAATTTCAGGCGCGATTATTATACTTATAGTCGCGATCTCATGAAAATCACATGGTTAATCAGTTTATTAAAAACGGTTCCAATAACGTTTAATACGTGCATTTGTTCTCATTTGTTAAAACGGTTTGAATTTCCTTATTCGAATATTTCTGTACATTTTCGTTGTCTATACAGCTTATGTCGCCCGCGAAACAAGACGCGCAGAGGGACGAGCTTCTCTCAACGTAAATTATACCCGGCAGAGGAAGAGAGAGAGAGAGAGAGAGAGAAACAAGCAGAAAGAGAGGACTGCGGGAGGGTAGCCAAAGAAAGGAGGGGGGTTACGGGTTGGTAAGTCCAAGGTTGTCAGGGTTACAGCTCTCGAAACACACTAACCGAGCGCCATCTTTCTGCGCCTCTCTCTCTCTCTCTCTCTCTCTTTCTCTCTCACGGTGTGGGAGTGTTTCCGGTGCGCGCGCGAGAGAAAAAGATGGTGGTCTATATAGGTGGTATAGTAGTCTGGTGGAGGCGCGTTTATAACAGTCCGCAACACCCATCAGGGGGGGAAAGACTCTCGAAACGCGTGTATATAGCGGGTGAGCGAGAATTATTCTTGGCGTTGCTGCTGGCAACGCCGTGAACAGAAAAAAAAAAAAACGGACGCTATATATGCCCCGTAATTAGTATGCGCGCGCGGCCGAGGTAGGGAATTATAAACTCAGGAAGTGGATGAGACTGGCCGCGCAGAGGTAGACTGCCTACATATATACATATATATATAATGGATCTCGATCTCGTGGGTTGCGTGGATTTAAGATATATGTACTTCTTTTGGGTACTATTCTTCTTGTGGGTATATCGAATGGGTATATGTACCTTTTCAACTCCTTCACCAATGTCATCTCGTCGACGTAAAACCCACCGTCGAGAACTTGGAAAGGTCACGTCTGCAATGCGTATATTACGTTATACGTATATAGAAAGAGAAAGGCCACAGATAGGAGAGAGCGTATAGCCACAGCAGCAGCAGCAGCAGCAGCAGTGTCTCTCAGTGCGCGGGCGCAGCGGAAGAAGCTGATTGGTCGACTCGCTCTCGGTCTCGCTCTCTGCGAAGATGTGCGCGAGTGTGAAGGAGCGAGAGAGAGAGAGAGAGAGAGAAGGGCCAGAACCAATAGCTGGTTCGACTCCGCCTCCGCTGCTGTTCCAGCGCAGCATCCGCGCTGGGATTCGTTCTCCTACACTTTACTCCCCCAAAACCGGGGAAGCTGCCTCTGCGCAGACTCTCTCTCGCTCTCTTACGCGCGCCCTCGTTTCTCTACTCTCTCTCTCTCTCTCTCTCTCTCTCTCGCTCTCGTTCGCTCGCTCTGCGGGCAATGGCTGGCGTAAAGGAAGGGGAAGGCATACTGCCGCAGCAGCCATTCTCTCTCTTTCTCTCTCTGCGGAATTGTGTCGCGAGGGGGTGGGAGGGAAGAGTACTATCATCGATTTTTGCGTCTCTCCACCCTCTGTCGCTCGCTCGGGGCAAGGGAGAGGCTGCGTGTACGTGTCCGCGATGATTCATCGCACTGGTGGTGAGACCCGGGGAAAAACTCTGTGTGCTCCACCGTTTTATACTTATCTATAGTCTAATGCGCGGCGGCGACTTATTATTGCACGAGCGATAATTTTGTCTGAGCCTTTTGAATATTCACGATTTTATACCGATGTATAACGACACGTAGAGAAAGAAAAAAAAAAAAACATCTATATGGACTTTCCTGGGCTGACATGCGCGACGTGCACTTTACCCGCTTAGATTTTTATCGTTGTTTGTCGATGTTGAACAAACTAAAAAAAACAACAACAACAACAATAAACACCAATCGATGGGTTTGGATTCCTTGAGCCGACCGATCGGGAGGGATGCCATAGCCACATGTCTTTCTCCTACCCCATCGACGTACACACACTTAATTAAAAGTTTGCGCTGCGACAGTAATGGGACGATAAAGCTATCGACGCCGGCTTTATACACTCATGCGCGCGTATAATGTATACATACGTGCGATATACATGCACGGAGCTGGCGTCGACCACTTGACAATTTATACACAATAATTCAAATTGCGAGCGCAAGCCGCATTATATTTACGTGTACGTATATACTTAGACGTAGACGGTACGACTGGACTGGTGTGTACCTATGTGTGTGTGTTTAACCTCGACGTGACCGTCTATATGCGTGTGTATACAGATACATAAGAGTGCCCGTGTGGGCGTTAAGTTCACGAGCTTACGCAGCGATTGCTCAATCAGCGATCGGTATGATCTTACATTTTTCTATACAAGTTCCTTTTTCTTACGCTTGCCATATCCGTATTGATCCACCTGATTGAATTTAATAGTTTTTTTTTTTTTTATTAATTATTGATAATGCCAAAGGACATTTACTCTGCATAATGAATTGAATTAAATCATTTTAAACAAAGTGGTGCAGTCCCAAAGATCGCGACCGACGCACGCGCCGCATTGTCGTGAACTCAGTCCGTTTAAAATCGAATTTGCATAGAATCATAGCAGACCGCGAGAGAGCCTAATATAAAGCTATTTTCGTGGCTCGCAGCAACGAAGACAGAGGAAATGGAGCTACGTTCGCACGTTTATGCAAATCGCTCCAGACCTTCTTTCTTTTTCTCTCTTTTTCTCTCCTCTCTCTCTCTCTCTTTCTTTCAGATAGGCAAACGTGTGCGCGCGCGTCTGCTGCTGCTGTGTCATAAAAAAGGCGACTAATCTAGAATGTGGATCTTCGCTGGACAACAGCAGCGTCAGCCACGATAATGAAGCCTGACGAGATGCTTTTGTTTTGTCTGCGTATGCATGTATACAGCCAGATCGATAATGAGCATTATATATATATATACATACGCGAATACGCGACGCGCGCTGATTTACTTTTTTTCGTCTGATAGTAGGAATCTGTAAGCGGAAATTTGTTGATTATTCATTCGAGTGTGGGAGACCGACGAAAAGCTGAATTTTATATACGTGTAGAAGAGTGAGCGAACGATTTCGTCGATGATTATATTCCCGGTTTGAGAATCTTTTTCTCTATGATGCCTAAGCATTGGCAGTTTAAACCCTTTATGAGACTTCATATCGCAAGCTTCTCTCCTCATTTTAATCTAGTCAACGAATCTCCACACACACACACACTTACACACACACTTACACACACACACACACAC
>UELU01121796.1:0-21847 GCA_900490025.1 Megastigmus dorsalis
GTTCGTATTGTATAATAATACATAAAAGTCGGCGCGCGCGATGATTTAACGCTCGAGGTTGCGTATACATATGGCATTTCGGTATAAGACCGATCCAATATATATATATATATATATTCTCAATGAATTAGATCTGACGGTTCTCTCTAGTTCTTTCTTTTCTTTATTGTAAGCAAATCGAAGGCGATATCCCACATCGTTAAAATGTAGTTCGTTCGACGAAAGGCTTCCGATGATGTAATTAACATGTAATTTAATTTTACAATTATCCGTCTAGCGTCCTCGACGTTTATATTTATTTAGGTTCAAAGTTTATACGTGACCCCCGCGCGGCCAATTCTTTCCCTACACTTCATTGTTTTCCCTATTGCCGCCTAATACGAAACTCATCGACCAGACACTTTTCTTATACTACACTTGCATTGTTAAATCCATTGTTTGCGACAAAAAAATAACGCTTTCACTATCTCGAGTCTAAATACTGTAAATCGGATCGATAAAGAACGAGAGCGTATACATATCCGATATAAGCCAACATTTTCATCAATCACTTAACCTCATCAGTAGCCCAGTAGCACAACCAAGGATTCGACGGTATAAGAGCTAGACAAAAAAATCCCGTTTTAGGTCAAACGCCTATACCCAAGACGTCTAAAAATAGAGGAAATTCATCTATACGAGTGCGCACGGCAATTCCTGCTCTACGGATACACTGTATTATAAGAAGTACGATCACGATTGGGGCACGCGCCGGGCACCGTATCAACTTCCCACGAGGTCTTCGTCTACATCTATATATATACGTATACATACACACACACACGGGATAACACATGATCGAACGATGACGGTTCGATCGGCGCGGCAGTAACTCGTAGACTCGAGAGAGCCACAAAGCTATCATGTTCCGAGCACGCGAGACGACCGTGATACAGTAATATACTTGGCCCTCCTCGTTTCTTTCTCTCTCTCTCTCTTTCTCTTGCGTTCGCTTGCATATATATATATATATATATATATATATCCACGTGAATCAAGAAAAAATGTGTTCTGATAATGAGAAGAATGACGGCACGTGCGGCGCGGCGAGTGCGTTCCGACGAGATAAAAAAAAGGCAAGGAATTATCTCTTCCTCCTTCAGTTTTCGCAGCGAGAGGGAAGGAGTGGTGCGCAGGTGGCCCGACACGTGCGCTGCGCCATGTTAATTTTGAAAGTAGTAAAAAAATTCGCATCGTTTGATTGTATTTATGTACGCGTGGGCTTGCGTTGTTTTCTTCCTTTTGGCTTCTCGAAACGGGTATAGTGACGTAGGCGGGTGTGACGAAAACGCTGAAAAGCATTTTTAGGCGAGTCCATCGACTTCTTCGTCCAATGACCGTTGCCTTGAGTCTTTATACCGAAATCTGTCTTTTTTGCGAATCGATTCAAAATAAGTGTGACATTGTACATGCGATGATAACCGATACAAATAGTATAGTTTGGCTCAAGGGGATTTACCCGCGTGTTCGCAAATATTGAACGTTCGTCACGTATAATACCTCGAATACGGAAATTAGTAACGCATCAATAATAGGTTTTTACTATATACCGCATAAAAAGTCAGGCATTAACACTTATGCTTTCATGCTGTCTCGATATTCCGCAAAGTTGGACTCTAGAGAGGTAAGCATTGCATCATATTGTAAACAAACATTGTCTCTTTGCGCGCTCTGACTTGCATTATTCGACGACCGATGCACATATATATTAAATGCGTTACGAGGAATCGATTAAATGAAGTTATACAAGAAAAAACGTAGATAACATCGATGGTATAATAAAGCTTCATCGACCGCTTTATTGTTAATTGGCAAGCTATTTGAAAATGATAAAGTACTGCCAATGGCGTGTAATCATCGACAGCTATATCGACAGAATAGCCACTTATCGAACTTCATTATCCTGCAAACTTCAATTTCTCTCTCCTCATCGACTTCTCCGCCGATGCAGCTTATCTTCTAATGCCACTGTAATCTCTCGCCAACTTCCAGAACGATAAACTCAAAAATTAATAGCTTTCCACGATTGGACGCGTGCGTGATGAGCGCGAACTTTTTTCCCACACGCACGGCCAACAAAGCGATCCATCAAAATTTTCCAATCGGCCATCGACATTCCCGGTAAATTCTCCAACGGCTTGTCCGCAACTATACAATATTTTTCGCGCCTCGAATATATGCCTCTCTTGCGCTCGCCAAAGTATTACGACAGTAGGTATAAGAGAGCGAGAGAAAAAAAAGAATGTGCCTCGGCAAATTGAATAATCCCGCGCTGCCATTGCGCAATTTCCACGCGCGTGCGTGTGTGTGTGTGTGTGTGTGTGTGTGTGTAACTCGCGGGTGCACCTGCACTCTCGTACGCGTTTTCTCTTTCTCTCTGTGTGAGCATGCGTGTTCTCTCGCGCGCGGTGTGATTTTAGCGGCCTGACCGTCACTCGACACCTTAGATAATATACATACACTCACACACACGAAATCTATAACGACTTGCGAGCGGTGACCAGTCATTTCCCGACGATATATATATATATAAATATATATTGCGCCGAGATAATAAAGACCGAGAGACGCTACTTAATATGCATTCTTAAAAAAAATGTAATCGAGCTTTTTCGAGTGAAAAGTGAGGCTGATAATAACGAAGAAACGACGAAAGTGAATATAACGAAGAGATACGACTGTTGCATATAGAATGCATTTTCTTTGATAAATGCGGTTATTTTTGAATTCACGAAATTCTCATCCAAAAGTGACAAAACATTATATAGAATTGATGCGTGCGACTCGCGATTTACACGCGGCTGGAAAAACCGAAGGATGATTAAAGAATTCGAGATAGGATGGAAAATGGCATCATCGCGGAATATTCTAATTCAACTTCTGTAATCGATCCATTTTTTGCCTTGTACGTCTAATATTCGCATTTTGTTTTTTGCGTAACTCGCCATATTTATATAACGTCCGCAGGCATGTCATCTGAATTTAAATGGAAATTTCTTCGGTATATTCCCAACGATGCAAACTCGCCTCGCGCGATACCCTATCTCGAATATATAAAAAAGTAGTTGAGAGTCAGGCATGAACTTATATATATATATATACGCGTCAAGATGTTTATACGAACTTTGAATTTTTCCGACAAGTTCAATATCTCGTGAAATATACACACAAAGAAAGACATCCCTCGCGCCGCTCGACCGCCACGAAAGCACAATAAGTTCGCGTGTCTCGTTGCGCGTGAAACGCCTCATTACAAATTGCACACTCGAGCGATTGCGACGATATTTATAACGCTGCACCAGCCGCACAAGCGCTGCACATCCTATGTGGAAAATCACTCGAATCGCACGAGAATCGCCGTCGCGACATGCGCGCGTATCATCTGAGCGTATAAGCAAAAAAGACCGAGTGCAAGCGCGTGAATCACGCGCCAAGCTTTCTGCGACTGTTCTCGCACCACAAACACCGAGACACGCACACATCGAGCTTTTCGATTCATTGCACTCGATCATTCATTATCTGCGTATATATACACGAGGCACGTGAGCGCACAGTGGACTTTAGACGGGAGGAGAGATCCGATTGGGAGCGGAATCGTCTACCAGACGTCTAGAGCCGCTGTTTGTCCCGCTTCTTCTTTTTTTTTTCCCCTTTTTTTTATTTTAATCAAACCTGCGTTTACATGTGTGTGCGTATACGATTGATTGATCGAATGCTCCAGTTTATTTTTGTTTCGCTCGCTTTCATGTGTATATATATAATAAACGATTGTTGCGCGCTGCGCGAGTGTCGTTAGGTGTGCGTTCACGGCTCTCTCTTTTTTGTTTCTTTTTTCTTTTTTTCAACGGCTGGATAATATAAAGCGCGAGTTAAGGCGGCCTTTGAACGTCGGCCCGTCGGCCATTGTACGTATATAATGTTGAAAAATGCGGCTAAATAATGACACAATGAGTAATGGCCAATTGAGTAATGACGGTTAATGACCGGCTCTCTCTCTCTCTCTCTCTCTCTCTCGACTTGGTCGTGTATTGAAAAGAATTTAGATTGTCGCGGATATATACTACTGAGAAAAGGGCAGCCTACAAGTGCAGTGCCATTCATACACATACTGCGTGTGTGTATTTATAGAGTCGCACTCTGGAGATTTTGGTTTTAGCCGGTTGCTACTCGTTGATTTCGATATACGCGGAAATGTGAGTATATATATATAGTGACTCGGTGTGTGCAAAATCCAAATATAAATATATGTCGAGACTACATGGATTATGTAGAAATCTGTGGTTACGTAATACGGTGATGTTAACTCGAATTAAATATTATATGCGTCGATTATGTGCGCTTAGCGCTATATGCATGAACTTGCGCAGGTACTTTTTTCGATTTCAATTAAAACCGCAATCAGAACGGTTTTTCTTTTCAACGACGCACGCACCGCCCGTAATCGATTCGCACCAGTGTCATTTGTCAAAATAAGCTCTAGAATCTCAAGATCGCGATCGTGTAACCGCGAACAAACACAAATGGTCTCGTTATCCACGATAGATGATCTTCTACACTTTTTAATCTAAATGTCTCAATGTATATAGACATACGAAGAGTCCGATCCGAAAAGAAAAAGAAAATAGTCTAATCTCGTTGCAAAACGGGAGGAGGCGCAGGCGAGCGAACTCGGCGTAGGTATAATGATGCATCTCTCGAAATCGCGTATGATGTCCTCGCCGCTGGACGCAACCGCTACAGGTATAAACTCTCGGCTGCGCAAAAAGCACACGTACCTATACATGATACACGCGTGTGCAAGGTGTGTGTGTGTGTGTGTGTGTATAAACGAGCTGTTACGATGCGATGAAGTAAGAGGAGTTGCTTTCTCGATTATGAGAGAGACTGCGCGTGCAGGTTAATTCTTCTGGAGCCTGTATAGTTACCGCATTTTGGTTTTCTTCCTTCCTGTATACCCGATAAGCGCCGAAATTCAAATTTATTCAGACGTCAGGCGGCGCGCAACATGTGTTCCCAAACTATATCGGTGCAATATTCCAAATAGACGGACATTATACGCTTCATTGACCGAGTGCCAATATATATTTACGTGTATATATCAGCGACCGACGTATACCATTTTCTCGACGTATATGTAGCAATTTTTGCTAGCGTATAGCAAGCAATGTCGGGCTCACTTTATACGCGGCGAGAACAGTGAGAAAGCGCGCGGTGCTGCACGTGTTTGCGACGCGCAATGAACGTTCACGGGTTGTTGAAAGTGCCGCTATATATATATATATATAAATACAAGCGTGTGTGTGTTAATTGATCGGTATCGCGTGTGTTTCTGCTACGTCACCGCGGCCGTTTCGCTCGAGTTTTGGACTATATAGGCAGTCTCTCAACGCCGCGAGGTTAAGACGGAAAAATGGGATTGTGTATTCAATTAGGTCGCGGCTTTGCGAGTCAAGGTGGCATATGTATACGAGGATTCGGCTTTATTGCGTTGCTCGTATTGGTTCCGCGTGATGTTTTTTTTTTCTTTTCTTTTTACGGGTGTGCCACTTTTTGGAGCAACGATTTGTACATCGCTCGTGTGTGCCGAGAAGTTTCTATAGATGACTTTCTGTCGATGATTCGTGGAAGAGTGATTCAATCGTAATATATGCTTACGTGATTATCTGAACGTGCGACAATATTTTGAACCTGTTTGAATGGAAAAATCGAGAAGATCTATAAAGATATATATTATGGTACTGCGTTGAGTGTGAAAAAGTCACGTTGCCCTTATCGGGAGCGAAGAGAAAGAAAAGCCATTGTAAGAATTTCCACTGTGAGTAACTGTTCCACAACCGCAGCGTATATACACTTACGGGAAAAGAATAAATTAGATTCGCAAGTGTAAACGGACAACGTCACCGACACCTTAATCGGCAGGAAAGAATGAAAAAAAAAAAAAAAAAGGAAACGACTCGCAATCGATACGCTAAGCGTCAATTTTTCAAAATAAACGTCAGACTGTGCAATCGTATACAGTGTACATGATAGTCACAGCGTAATAACCATCACCCGTCACCGGGGAAAAAAAGGAAAAACACAGCAAACGCTCGTTCATCGGCTAATTTTCCGATGTTTACGCGATCGCGGAAGATCTATTACACACTCGCTTTTCTCGATGGGCCGCCTCAGCCGCCGCCGCCGCCGCCGTCGCCGTCGCCGTCGTCACTCGCCGATGCCGCTTTTCACCTGCACGCCGCGACTTATTTCAGTGAAAGTAAATAGGTGCGCGTGGTGCAGTGCTACCACACAGGGTTAACGAACCAACGGACGGACGTCCCTTGTTACGTAAAACGAAGAACCGAAGGCGTAGATTCGCGCGTCTCTGTATGTGTTATATATGTGAGAACGAGAGAGAGAGAGAGAGAGAGAGAGAGAGAGAGAGAGAGAGAAGCCACCCCTCGACGCGAGTCCGAGGTTACCAGACGATGATTGCACGACCCTCGCGACAAATTGAAGCATCCGCATGTGCAAAAAAGAGCCGCCGACGCATGGCCTTTGCTGCAGCAGCGCCCGGCCTCGATTCCTATTATGCAGAGCTGCGTTTGATCGCTAGCTCTCATTTTTTCTGCCCTTCTTTCGATCGTTTTAAAGAGTTTGCGATCAAGTTGAGTCTTTCCGAAGACGAATCCTAATAGAATACATCGTGAAACACGAAAGAGCTAATGGCGACTAATTTTACACGACCTTTCTATCTTGTCGGAAGATATAATCTCTCGTAAAGAGACGAATATAGCTACAAAATTGCCGACTCAACGCTCGGGCAAGCCAAAAAAGTACTCTCTCGCAAGGATAACCCATCACGAGCAAAGATTTTGTGCTCAGTCATGCGCTCGCACGATTTTCCTCCACCGCAAAAAGGACAAAAAAAAAAGGAAGGTAACCGCCCACTTGCGCGTAGCAGTAGCTTTCACCTCTCCCGCACGAGCAATGATCAGCCACTGACTCGTGCGTGCAGAGCGCGGAAAATCCACAAATACGCAGAAAACAAAAGCGGAAGTTGTTTCGTGTATTACATATAGGAGCTGCGTGTGTCGATGCTCGTGACCTTTGCTCTCTCTCTCTTTCTCGCGGCGCGTGCGTTTTGAAATTTTGCGGTATTTATGAGGCTAGTGTGTAAACCCAACAGGTGGCTATACGTATAGGCTCGTCAAGGCTTTCGCACCCGCGGCGAACGTGACATCTTCGCCGTAAGAGGATTTTGTGAGCAGCGCGGCGGCGACGCTGTTTTTCAATGGCGATGAGGAAATTTGTGCGATGTGTACGTATATACGTGGAACCGATTTGTGCAATGATTTTTGTTGTCAGCTTATAGTTTTGTAAGTGGCTAGTGAAGACTTATGTGTGTGTGTGTGTATGTAAGAGTGATTGATTGTGCTCGTAAATGATTGGGAAGTTTATTGAGGAAGTTGTGCTGCTGTTCTGTAATTAAAAGTAAAAATACGTCGCGCAAATGATTAGTGCATGATGCGGGTGTTTCCATTTATTTCTCAAGTCGTTATTCTTTGATCGAGGCATATTTTTCCCAACCGATGTATAATTTATAAAATTCTTTACAATTGAGTGTACTCTACCCCAACGATATCAATAACATTAAAAAAGAACGATTAAATTATTTGCGATTATTAGAATTCGATGAAGGCTGAATTGTTGACGATGACTTTTATTTATATATTTATATATATGCTGACATATCAACAGAACCAGCTCAATATAATTTAATAATATACAATTGTAAAGTAACGTTTTTTTTTTATTGAGGAAATGATTTCCTTTATAAAAAGAAAGCCCTTGAAAATAATTTTTTACATTCTATTCGTATAAACTCGGATAACAACAAAATCTTTCCATGAACAAAAAAAAATGTTTGTTTATAATGCTGTGCATTATTCGAAACATGATAACAATTTTGAATTAAGAAAAGAAAAAAAGTTCAGTTACGTCAGACAAGCAATAGATACATGTCGCGCTGAGTAAGACAATGCCCTCGCTCGGTATGCATATGCTTAAATAATGCGCAGTCATTCGCATTATATATTCTTTTTTTCCAACTTTATACCTCGCGACGTCATGCAGCTAATATATAGGCCTCTAAAACCTCGAATTTTTAATTTGTCAAGTTTGATCACATCCTATACATTCGAAACATTCTCTATCCACTTCCACCCAGATATACATTTCTCGTCGATTATACACGTATACCGTAAGCTTCTTTTTCGAACTCCACGAGATTTCGTCAGCCTCACCATCTCTCGAATCCAAAGATATTCCAAAAACCACGAACAGAGAGCTTTTCGAGAACGAAGAGGAGAGAGTGACTTCACGCGCGCACACACACACACACAGAGATTATCATCGCATTAGAGGCAGCTCGCTCGTATATTTTCCAGGCCATCACCGCCAACGAGCGCGCCGTGCAGCGAAGACCTGCAAGTTCCTCGTTTTTAATACTCAACTGCGCCCCTCTCTCTTTCGTTCGTTCTCTTTCGCACCTGCACGGAAAGAAAGGGAAAAGAGAGTCGATCGCGAGAGAAGAAGAATGTAACCTGTTGTGAGGAAAGCATACGTATATAAAGCAGCAGCGACGTTGGCAAACTGGGCCATCGACGGCATATGTAACCAAGTGGCCCGATGCGCCACTCGTGAAAGGTCTATCCTTTTTAATATATATACGATATTCTCTGTATATATTATATTCTCTGATTTCACTATGGGATCATTTGGGTTCGCATCATCGGCCACGCTGTAGAGTGTATCCGCGTGTGTGCGCGCGCGCGCGACCGGACCCAGAGACGTCACTGACCGAGAACGCAAACGAGAGAAGGAGAGAGAGAGAGAGAGAGAGAGAGGACTTCGACACGTTCCGCTTTCCAATAGTGGCACGCTCAAAGTAAAGCGAGACCTCTTCGGACTCTCGTTTGCCGGCTGCTGCTTCTGCCGCGATGATGCTTCGACACCTTTACCTTCGGAGCATTTTTTGACTTTTGTTTATTTTAGACGTGACTTTTTCTTTATTGAGAGGTTTATTGAGTTTGCTGGCCGATCAAGTGTACCGTTGATAATAAATGTCTTCTTTTTTTTTTTAGTTGAAATCAAGGGTGTTTAATTGTTATGTTCAAAACATTGAATTCTTATTTACGTAAACGATAAAGTTTGTAAATATGTTTTAAAGTCACTCAACTTCCTAAACTTCTGATAAGGGAACGCGCAAAATCGGTCCATGCCCCTATATTTTATCACTGCTTCGTTAAAAAAAAGCGAGAACTTCAGTCGACAACATATCAACAGCAGACACTGATAAAATAGAATTTTTCTGAGATGATGTGCATTTATTCAACGAAATATTGCTTTTACAATGTACACCTGGATAAGAAGCATTACACAGACGACAAGTTTTAGGATTCATTATAAAAACGTTTTACTTGCATCTTAATTCGCTTATCTCATTGTCAATAGAATTATTAATGAGCAATCGAGAATGGAAACAGTATAATGTACTATGTCGAGTATTATCAAAACAAACTTGACTCAACAAAAATGGACTAAAACAAGCAACAGAGATGAAACGGATAAACAAATGGAGCACTTTTTTTCAACATCAAAGACAGGCTCTATACACTTGCACTACAATGAGTAACTCTGAACGCCACTATATATTTCCGCTCGAAAATAAACTCTTTGAATGCATGTATATATAAGACTGGGAATTTTCGCATCGCTTTATCAACGGGGGCGTACGAGAAAGAGAGAGAGAGTCGCGCATTTGTGCTTTGTATCGTTGAAAAATCAATGTGCACGAGTGGGTCATTCATGTACAGATTGGCGAGAAGCAGCAGCGTCTTCCCTCTCGCGCAACACAAGCCACATGGAAAGTGTGCGATTTCGCATGAATTTTTAATTTTTATTTGCATGAACTACTTTGCGCTTTCTTCTTTTCGTCAAATGACTTCTCCCGTGCGTTCCTTTATTTATTCAAGTGTGTCGTCGATTCGCGCCGAGGTCTAACCTCAAACCGAGAGAAAAATATTACAATGCTTAAAGTTTCGTTTATGCACAGTTACGAAAATGTTATTTATGATCGAAAGATAAAGACAATAAAGTCTAAGTGCCGACAAGAGTATTCTTTTTATGATGATAAATGTGTAACGAAATAAACTTTGTGAAATGACAGAGCTACAAGGTACGATTTGTGAATTTTAATGGCTGCTTTGATTTTAGTCTATGAACAATAATTTAAGTGTGCAAAAATAATGCAAGCATTTAATAGGACTTGAGACAAACACATTAATGTAATAACAAATATGTACAAATACACATAAAAATATTCTTTACACGGTAAATATTACACGAAAAACTTCTTTCAGAAACTTTCAAAACTTACGATGGAATGTGAAGGCTAAACGGCTTAATAAATCTTTCTAGCTATGTAGATATACATATATATACACTACTGGTCAAAGAATTAAACAATATGAACAACATTTAAGTCTGTATAAATTATTTAAAATTTTGCTTTTCACTGCATCCTACTATTATTTATTACCCTAATAAGATTAAGTAAATAAATTTTATATTTATATTCGACTAAAAATTTTAAACTGTTCAACCATCAAATTGCTTAGCTTGCTAAAACGAAACTGTTAATTTAAAATTTACATTCTACGAAAACTAATACGAAATATAAGAATACACGTAAATTCATTCGTGAAACATGAGGGGCAAAGCAGCCCCTGTACCAGGAATAGCTGCCTCTTTATGTGCTACAAGAGACTATTTCGCGTACTGAGACAAAAGCTTGGTTTTAGTATCCTATATATATATGTCGAGAATCATGGTAAGAATAGTCTCGACCTGGCACACGAAATAGTTTCTCAGTGCGTATGGATACGGTTATTTCCTTAGCAGTTAGTTTGGACCATCATTTTGTTATACTTTTGATGGTCAATCAATATTTTTGTACAACGCACGCGTCGTTGTTAGTTCTGACTTTCCAAATAAGTCTTATCTATGTCAATTAAACTATTCGTTGTATTGCAATGCTCGAGGAAACTAACTGTAACCGACTTCGTAAATTTGAACATTGTAACATACTTATTCTCCTTACTTTTTATTTAATTTAAATTCTTTGAACCACAGATTGCAAAAAATAGATGACTTAAATCAAGTATTTCTTTTACTGTAGAAATTCAAACTGAAACTTTCCATATGATTATATCTACCGTTATCAAAATATTATCAAGACAGATAATTAAATACAGCGAAGAAGCTCAGGTCTTCTTGAAACGTTATCGACCCCCGATAATAACTCTTAAACAATTGATTCGATCAACGTTCATCAAGAGACTTTGACTTCTCGTGCTCTCTTATAAAATCCACCGTTTGGCCATCGAAAAGCTTATAATGCGACAGTAAACTTGAACACATGTACATAAAAACATATAATGTTATCAAACAAACTGTTACGCACTCCTCTTATCTACGCGCCATTTCGATCGCCGAAGCATCGGGATTATCCAGGCGCTATATATACCCTAACATAGAGCTTTAAAGTGTGTATTCCCTTTTTCTAGATTACGCGATATTGGATGTGACTAATAATCATTCAAGCGCAAGCGCAGGAATCAACGTTATACACCGACAATCCTCTTCCGTACTTAATTAATGTTTACGCAGTCTGTCATCGTTTTAGATTTTGCGCTATTGGCATCATGCGTTAAACATTCGACCGCACGTCACAGTATTTATCATTTTCTAGGTACCAGATATGAAACCTTTTCCCTGTGCTAAGTGACGTATCATCGCTGGGTTGGCTTTAATATAAAAACTAAATGCGAAGTTCCGATTGACGCTGACGAAAATAGACGGGTTCTGGGCTAATAATAGCCAAACGATCTGCTTTGAGGATAATATTCACGTTAAACCCATGAGCAATAGAACTATTAAAAATTTAAGCCGTTGATCAAACATGATTTGAATTCGCTTGAATTCCAGATTCTTTTGGAACAAAATTATGCAACAATTTTACATATTTAGCTTGTTCGAATTACACATGTATTATTATTGCTAAGCATTAACATGCAATTACAATGAGGCCTTGAATTGGTATCAAAGAAAAAAAAATATAATACATAAATAGATAATTATTTACTTCGAAACGTGGCATTTTACTGTAATCTTTCAAGTATATAGACAATTTTTAATGAAAGTACCCGTATCGCAGTCATTGTCATTAAAGAAACTCCCAATAGAAACATTATACTCTCGAGGATGTATCCCACTTATATAACATGATGCACCATCGCAACGAAATGTTTACACCGTTTATATAAAATGCAACTGTAAAATTCAAATCGACCGCCCACCCATATTCTACATGCAAGTTACACAATTCAATATTGTCTCGTTAAACGTTCTTTCTCAAAATAGAGAATTATGTGTATGGTGCAGGAAACAAATTCTTTTACTTTCACTTCATTATTCTTAAGGTATTATTTTTAACTTTTCAACGTGTATATATACCGATACACGATACATATAGCGACTTCCTTGGAATCTAGAACACACTTATAACTCGCAATTCTTATTCGCTTTGCATCATTAAAATACACAAAAAGTTTACTTGAGCAGCCAACAGTTCTCCCGACTTTTGATATACAACATACGTGAGATACATCCTTAAGACTCTCCAAACGCGGCATAAACTTACATAAAGAAAAATATTCCGTTCGTAACAAAAAAAAAAAAGAAAAAAACTGTTATCATAGCCATTTGAAAAAATCCACGTACACGCCTGAGTGCTCCCTTTCAAGTCTCAACGGTACAAAAATGACGTCGCTCCGAATTACCAACGAAATAATCGCACATCATCCAATAATAAACTATGAGTAATATTTTTTCATCCGAATCTATGAATGAATTGGTATGAAATATAAGTAATAGAGGAATTATGTGTTACATCGAGACAAGTGTGTCTTCCCTATGACGCGGCTGAGCAGTAAGCGGTTTGGTATCAGGCCACGCCGGCGCATGCGCACTACAGAGCTTACACGTACGTACATATAGGTATATATGTAGTATAACGGATATCGGTGTGTTATGTATGTATATACACAGAGTTGAGCCCTAGAGGGAGAGAAAACGTTAATAGGTAATATACAGAGGGAAAGAGAAACTAGGCGAGAGATCGCCGCCTAAAGGAAGAGATAGAAAGAAGCCGTCATATTATATATACTAGCCGGAAAAGATCGACGGCTATTAAATTCCGAGAGGCTATAGCGTTTTCACCTCCTCCGTCTCTCTCGCACTTTTCTTCGATCGGCGTCGAATAATCGACTGCGATATAGTTTCTCGACGGCGCAGAGCACACCGCGGAATGGCCGAAAAATTTTCAGGTCAAGGGCTATGTAGAAGAGAGAGAGAGAGAGCTTAGGCTGCACTAAAGTCGACCTCAGACTCGTGATCCCTTTTATTTTTACGCCAACAAGGGCGAGGAGAGAGTGACACTGTGTCCTTTTTATTAATACAACGAACAGCAATAACCACCGATAAAGAATAATACCCCGACTGGTAGAAAGCTAGAAAAAAAAGAGAGTAGCTCGACACGGCGGTTCTGTGCCGATGTGAGTGTGTAAAAACTGGAGAGGACTAAAACTCGCCGCGCGCGCACACGCGACATTTTCCCCGAGACTCGAGAGACACAGACACACACACACACACAGCCCGAGACACACACCATGCCGACGCCTATTTTTTCTCTTTCTCGCTTTAGCACACACGACACACGCGCACCCCCACGAAATCCAGACCTGGAGCACCGTTTCGAGGGGAAAGAAAAAAAGAGTGATTTTCCTTACCTATTGTTTTCCGCGGTGTTGTTGTTGCCGCTGCCCATTTCACCGTAATTCATGATGACTGATCGATTTCACAAAATATCGCTGCTGCTGGCAGTAAGTTGATTCCGTCCGCTGCAGGGACTTGTCTCCTCTTACTCCTTCCTTTCGACTTTTCTCTCTCGTGTAATAATCACGAGAACGACAAGAGATCCTCGTGGTACGGAGGAATCTTGCGCGTACGAGACGAGACCAACGACGGTTGCCTTATCGTAAGAAAATCAATCACAAAATCCGTGGGAGTCCGCAAACGCTGGCTCTCTGGCGATGTTCAGTGCACGTCGACAACGCAAAGCGTTATACAAACGAAGAGGTTCTGTCGAGCGTCGACTGCGAACTGCTGAAACTGAGCGCGCGCGCTCTCTTTGAGGGAACGTCTTGTGTGTTCGTTCCTACCTACTGCTCTCCCCTCGGCTCTCCCCTCTTCACGCACTCTCTATTCCTCTCTCACTCTATCGCTCTCGCTCTCCCTCTCTCTTTCTCTCTCTCGCTCGCCCGCTCGCCCGACACGATAAATAAACGAGGAGCGCTCAGAGCCTGCTAGGTATACCTGTAGGTGTATGATGTATACCTATGTTATGTGCACGGAAGAGAGGCAGTGACGACCCGAGAAGTCGGACGGCCAATGTATATATATATATATATATATATATATGTATACTGTACTACTTCATTTTTTGTACTATAGCGAGCGAATACATACATATATATGTGCGTGTGCACACGCCCCACGAGAAATATACTATTAGTCTATAGTGGCGTGGTGTGATTGTAGTTATATATCATATATAGGTGTATCTCTCTACGTCTATCGCTGGGAAGAAAGGTGTCGCCGCCGCGTGGTTTAGAGGGGAGGAAAGAAAGGAGAGGGTGAGAGAGGCTATACGGCCATAGAGAGAGAGAGTATAGCGAAAGAAGGGGCAGCAAAAGGAGAGTAGGGGAAGCTGCCGGCAGCGGTGGCACGGACGTAGACGAGACACCGCGCGACGTTGCGCCCGTTGCGGAATATATATAGGTATATCGTATGTGCTATAATATCGTGTGCGAAAAGCTGCTATATACTTATATGCTACTGCTTGGACTTGGCGGGGTTGTAGAATGTGTGTTATGTGTGTAGTTAACCCTCTATTGGGAGGATCTCGACCACGCGCGCGCACAGTGGCTCGGTGATCGACCTGAAGTACGTTCTGGAAGTGGAAAAATATTCCGATACGAATTTAAATGATGTAATGATGATGATACAACTAGTGCGCAGTATTCGAACTTTTCCGCGAGCCTTAGTTTTTGAGAAAGTCGCGGTAGCCTTTGCGACCTGCACTTGACCTTTTCAGTGTTTTTTTTCCTACTCGGTAATATTTTTACTCTTTTGATTGAATTATCGAATGTTTTGTATTTTTTTTTTCATTCGCCAACACCAATGAATAACGTATTTATCTCAAAATACTAAGAGTATAATTATTAAATATAATGTTATTTTGTTAATCTGTTTGCCGAGAAAAACTTTAAATGTTAATAAAGTGCTTCGTTACCACCCTGGCTTACCTGGTATTCATGGACCAGACTATAGGGCATTCCAGACATGCGAATTCCACGCCTCAAAAATGGCAACAGAATAAATTTAACGAAAAATTTTTTTCAATATTAATTTAAATTTAAATTGAATTAATTTGTAACAATGTAATAACCATATATTATAAATATTTTATGAGTGTTTATGTTTTGATGTGTATAGAAAAAATTGTTGCAAATCCTATATTTATGAAATTAAATGTCTTACCTAGAATTTTCATAATGATCTTTCTTTCAAGTATAATATAAGGAGGAACGATTTTAAGTAATTCTTCTTACTTCAAGGTCATTTGTTTAACTAAAATCTTATAAAATAAAGATGGTATCAATACATTTGGAGTACCTAAATAATTCTTATGTTAAAAGAAATAAAGTTTCTTAATATTTTTAATATTCTTTCATGGTAATTACTCAACTAAATTTAAAGTATTGCATAATATTTTAACTGATAAAATGGTATTAATACAATTAAAATAACTGTATAATTTTTGTAGAGGTCTCTTCTCTTCCTTTTTCCGTTTCTTTCGCCACACTGAACCGGAGCTCCAAAGAAATGTAACATTACGTCCCTGGCGCTGATTCCGTAACAAAATTTCCAGCTCTTGTCGAAAGAAAAATGAGCATATCAATATTCAGTCCCACGATCCGCACTAACGTACAGCACACAAAACTCCTTCAAACGTGACCGCGTATCTCCAAAATTATTCGTCTGCACAAAGCACAAAATGTGCGAGCAAAAAGAAGCAGCAAAACGCTCGGCCTGCAACATGACTCCGTTGCACACAGTTTTTGTCTTACGCAAGACGCGAAACTCGAAGATTTATCTCGCGCGACTTACATTTCATTTTTCTCTCCTTTCCAGAATTTTACGCTGCTCGTTAGGCCTTTTTCTTCGCCTCGTCATACACACAAAGTAGCTCGCGCGCAGGAAAAACATACAGTCATTGTCCGTCAGAGTTTTCGCGCATACATTTTAAGCTTTTACCGGACAATGGCACGCGTTCGCCAGCAGCATATACACATGTAATATGTCGATGCGTGTGAACTTGAAAAATTCGTATACAGCCGGCCGCGTGTACTCCTCGTGACTTTCATGCACCGCGAGATATATCTTTCGCATTTCTCTGGTCGACAACTTGTAGGATTATACAGATCAGCATTTTGATCTCTTGATGATCAGCTTCTTATAGGATATGTACGCGTGAAATTGAGTGATACGATTTGCGACGTTATCGTCGCGCTGGTAAATTAATTGATCTAATTAGATTGCGTGCATTGAAATATAAAGTAATTTGCCATGAGCCTCTTTTCTTCTCTTATCGCTAGCATCGATCAGATAAAATACTGGCGCCACTATTTATATCCGTATTATTGAGACTATGCAAATTAAAAGTTAAAATAAAACTAGTTCGCGTGACAATTTTACACGAGCTCTTATATATATATATGAAAGCTCATCAAATATGAAAATTTGAAATTAGGAAAAATATACAAAATTACATTTAAGTTATATATCTTTACAGATCTTAGTATACGGATAGTAATGTCGAAACTATAGGGGCCTAAGATTACATGATAGAATTTTCAAGAATTCTTTTTTACTTAGAACAATTTTTAATTTTTAATTTAAGTATAAGAAAAAATTTTACATCGGACTATTTCTTATTTAATAGAAATTGAAAAAATTCCCTGAGTCATTTCCCCATAGTTTTATTATCTTTCTCCTACCTATAAAATTTTAAAAACAGTTATGATCTAGCTTTACAAATACCGAAGCATTGAGCAGTTCGAAATTTTCCTGAATAATCATTATTTGTCCAATATTCATAGTTTTCACAGTTCCGCAAGAAATCTGTGCATCATTATTAGTGTCCATGATTTATTATACAAATAGACGTCATAAAACTTGCACGTTTTTAAAAGCACTGCTAATTGAACGTGGGAAAAACACCAAGAAAAACATGTACTTATATAGCATATAGTTGATACTCTGCTAAGCAAAAAATTCTTCTAAACACGCTTCAACCAAATGCTCTCGAATCTTAGGTCAAAATTTATTTTGCCAAGGTTACGTAATATACAACACACGATTTCGGCAATCTGGGCTGATACGATTTTTTTGTGTACAACGTAGTTTTTATATATCGTATAAGCGTGGAAAAAGCTCCCATTTGATACGAGCACTTTGTATAAGTAAGAGATGTTCGCGAGTGTGGTGTAAACACGTGCACACGTGAGATGTGTGACCGCAACCTTGTAGTCGCGAAAATTTTATAAACTTGGAAATGTCTTTATTTGGAACCGAATATCAATTCGAAGGATCGAGAAATTAGCACACCGATATTTCAAGAGTATCGTAAGCTCTTAGACAACAACTTCGCTCATTTCATCGCGTAACGACGATCGATTGAAACTTTTATAATGAACAAAATTAATTTTTATTATTTCATATTTTGGCTCTACCTTTCATTTAACGGTGCTTAAAATATTTATTTACAATGTTTTAAACTCAGATTTGGATTTTATATTCAACGTAAAAGTACGTTTCGAGTGAAATTTTAACTAATCGATGAAAAAGCTCTAGCAAAGAAAGTCTTGACTTTTAATTGAAACCGTAGTATAAGCTTTTTTATTTAAGTAGACTTTATTCTAATTAACAAGTTTTTTTCAGCATATTACTATGAAAGTATTATTTAGTTTTCCTAATTAAACCTAACGACTCATAAAATATTATCCATTGTATTGATATTTCCAAAGTGCTTCATCAAAAGTGGCCTCCCTAAAAAAGATAAATGACTTCACAAAAATCCATTGATTTAAGAGTTGCTGCGGGGCACGAAAGATTGATTCACTGCTTTTGACGAGTTTCACGAAGTAATAAAATCAAATCATATTTAAACTCATTGTTAAAAAATCTGCAGCAATGCCGAAAGAATGCAAGTTGGAATTCTCTTTTTTCAAGCGTACAAAATTACTCGTTTTTAATGTATTTAATGCTTTTAACTACCTTGATCTTTGAATGCACTATTGTATTAAATATTGTATTAAATACATTTGCAATTAAATATTTCATAAATTTCGATAATAATACACAAGTAACAATTACAGGTTGCGACGCTATCCTTGAAAAATATTCACCGTAACCAAGGTCAACGTCTGAACTTTGAAATTTAGAATTTAAGACGATCTCCGGTTACGTATACGAAAACAGACAAGATGAGAAACTGAAATTTCAATGCCAATGACGCTCGCCGCAAAGGAGCATTACTCAAGCAATGTCATAACAATACCATTTTCTCCTATCATTATTAGCCCCGCGAATATCCTATATGTGTATACGTGCTCCGATCCATCAATTGATCAATCAATCAGTCTCGAATATCAATTCTCGAGCATCGTTAAGTACAGTGACGCTAATTTAGATTAGCGTCGTCGTTCCCTGCTTCCAGCATCGTGAATTTTCGTATATAGAAAACTAAACAAAAAAAAACGATATCTGCTACATAGTCATCGATCCCTCGTTTACGTAATACAAAACAGACGGTACTTATTTTTATTTCGTGCGGTGTAAAATTTGACGGACGTCTTTATTATTTTTTATCAGGGTATAACGACGACGCCAAGGTGCCGTCCAGTCGGGCAATTACAGTACGCCGTAAAAAATGTATAAACGAACGCGTTGCTATAGTATACAGTAAGACAGGCAGAAAACGAAAGTGCCAGAGCCATCGATCGAGTGGAGTATAATACAGACAGGGAATACCAAGTGCACATTAACGTATAGGCATACAAGAGACCGAAAGCTTGGATTTTCGTAAGTCCATAATAAGTAATTTCCAACGTGATTTTCCTCGAATCTTGGAGTGGACAATGGTATTATACACTCTATAATGTAGGTGTACGTTTAGTCAAAGCACGAGTGAACATTATACCAATACTACCTATATCTACAGGCGGATGAACTTTGTGTTTGCGTACTTCAGGTAAATTCTAGAAAGACGACGTCAGTCTATCCTGTTCCGTGCTAGCAATTGAGCGTGATCATAAATTTTTAGTTTCTTAGGCTTTCGAAATTTCCCAAAATGCTCGAGACCTATATAATGACGCGTACACATATATTAGCTTGTAATTCGAAACAAATTGAAGGATCCTATATTAAACGTAGTAAAACTATTTTTGAAAGCTAAATAATGTCGAGCCCCATATAAATAAAACCAAGTCTGGCAATCTCCATCAGTTCATAAATGCAAATGAAAATTACAAGCTCTGCATAATCGCCAATAGCATTTTAGCTTAATTTGGTAATTACATTATCAGGAAGGAGGGATCATGTAAATACTGCAGATAAATTCGAATAACAAGTCGACTAAATAGTTGATAATTAAAAATTATCGGTTACTGGGTCCTTTATATTATCTTAGCAAACAGTTGATCACTCAAGTGGAAGCTCAAGCTGTACGCGTGCCTTCGTATAGGCTCGCAATGCTTGCATTATCGATGAGAACTGTCCAATAAATAAAATTGACCTTTACGCAATGGCTCCACCGTGATTGATCATTGATTAATAAGATTTTGAATTTCAATTGAGTGTCTATTTTAATAGAGACTTATCAATAATCCGTAAGCATCATAAATATACATCTTTATCGGCTGATAAGTCTGCCGGTTGCCATAACGTGTTCACGTGATTGTCCAATTTTATAAATAAAAACAGTATGACTATGATAAAAGGGACCATTCGTTCTAGTTCGAATCATTTTTATCAAATTAATCATATAATACAAGTAAGAAATACATTCGTTTTGATTAAAAAATAAATTTTAAATTTCAATTGATAGTCAGTTTGAATCTGTGTAAAAAAATTCTATTTTAAAGGAATTATATAACTGTATAATATAATGTAAAAAATTTATTTTCCTAATACTAAATAAAAACTACACTTTCGTATAACTAAAAGTTCGTTATAACGAACGCTTTTCAATGTTAGACAGACACGAGCTTTGTATAATTAAAAACGAAACGGTTTGATTTTATAGCATGGATTATTTATAAAAGTATCGTTAACATAAGCAGACGAAAAGCGCAGACAAAATGAGTCATAATTGTAGAAGTTGTTTCCTACGTTGAAATTTGAATCGATTATGACATAATTTTACATTTTTTTAAAATTACAATATTACGACAATATAATACATTAAGTAATTGTAAATATAGATTGCTTATTATCTGATAGATTGGACTTGTACAGTTAAATGTAGGACACGATACTTTTTTCGGCTTTGAATGTCATATAATGCGTTTGATCATTGAATTTACGCCGCGCTCAATTTATAAACGCGATTTTAACTATAAAAGTGCAAAAGAGTTTATTGTTCGCCGAATCTTAATTTCTCAACATTTAAATATATCCGTCATAACAATTGTTATTCGCCAATTATAAATTGTAATTTTCTTTAATTTATCTATCCTTAAAGTTCCGAAACTTCGAATGCGGCCTCATTTCCCAATACCACCCAATACTATCAAGCCTATACATTATACAACCTCAACCTCCTCGCGCTTTACATTTACGCGTGCATAGTGGAAAAAAAAAGAAAAAAAAAACAATCCATAATGCATATACCGGTGACAAGTTCACAACACAGAGTCGTGGCACAAACTTGGCATCCATTCCCCTCTCGGCGGTCTAAACTCGTCCCTCTCTCTCTTTTTACGCTGTGTGGAGCCATTCGTTCATTCATCCTCGTCCCTCGACCTCTACACACACGACTCACACGGAGGCGCAATTGGCCAAAGCCAAGCTGCGTGTGCGCAAGTATCGCGATGCATGTATAAAACGCGCGATGTGTGCAGCCCAGGGCCCGGTGTAACCCAAAGGACGGCACTGGGCGAATCCCTACCCGCGGCTCGTCCGCGTAGTATCGCACCACAATGCTGCCCACCGATTGGCTACCGAGCGAACACGCCAGGCCGACGCTACGCGACGTCGATCGCAATTGCTGCTGCTGCTGCTGCTGCTCCGCTGCTCATTGCAGGTGCGCGCGGCCGGATAGACCGCTGGCTTTGGCTCTATACGCTGCATGCGGCCACATGCGGCGGCTCGTACTCCGCGCTACGGATGCGCGCGGCCACGCGCGAATTTTACGCGACCGATCAGAGAGGGAGAGAGAGAGAGAGAGAGAGAGAGAGTGAGATGGATGGATCAATCACGCGACCAGCTCCTGCGAGCACTTGTCGGTCGAGTGTTGAGCTTTTTTGCCGACTTTGGAAACTTGCCACTTCTTTGTATATATATGCCAGCGGTGGGACGA